>OMLP01036808.1:0-12474 GCA_900302685.1 Spondyliosoma cantharus | reverse complement strand
GGCTCATATGTGATGGTCTAGGATTTTTGTTGCTCCTCTGCTTTCCCCCTCCCCTTTGCTTTTTCTGTTTCAGGTTGTGGCAGGAGGCGTGGCTGGTCTCCCAGACTCAGATGAGACACACCTGTCTAGCATCACAGCAATCACCCTACCTCTACTTAAACCCGGTCATGACTTCACCATGCTGCCAGATGATTTATTCCTGTCCTGTGTGTGCCTCGCCAGTTTTCACCTGCTCATTCTATACCGTGGCCAGCCTGCCTCCTGCCTCCTGCCTCCTGCCTCTACCCCTTTGGTTTTTCGAGTAGGGTTTTTTGGTGTTTTTTGCTTAAAGAATTAAAACTTTGAAACTTGTTGTCGCCTACGGTCTCCTGCTTTTTTGGGTCCAAGCCCCGGCTGTAACATCATATATATGATAGTAGAGTAGGGATTAACTTTTAAAATATAGAACTATTGCTTTAAAGAAATAATTTCAAATTTTGTGAAATCCATTTTATTTCTTTATTGTAGAGAATTAGATACGAGGATTGATACCACTCATTTGCATACACAAAACAGTCATCTACAGCTACGAGATGGCTAGCTTAGCTTAGCAATAAAGGTTTTCCAACCTTCCTTTTCATTGTTGTCTGTTTCTTGTGTCCGTACAGTATTCACAGCTTGTTAGCTTAGCACAGGAAGTTCTTATGCCCGTCCAACAAATGGTCAAATAACCTACAACCTGTTGTCTTTTCCAGTCTCACATGAGCACAGTTTCAAACATTATTCGCAGCTTGGTTCATTTCTATTGTTGCCCTACATGTTGTTTGAACTAGTTTGAAATTGAAAAATACTCCTTTTTGCTTTCTTGCTGGAGTCAGTTAGCTTAGCTAAGTGCAAGAAGTTTCTGCACTTGGCCAAGACCTAACTTGCCTTAAAAACCGTGATTTGTTGTCGTCAGTTTTTTTCATATAGATTAGACAGATGAGACATAACATGGTAATTTGTGAGTCTGAGTAAATGTATTAGCTTTAAGACAATTCCTTGAGTATGAGTATCCCTCCAGGACCTGTACTTCTCTAGGACCCTGAGGCGTGCAGGCAAGATTGTGGCTGACCCCTCCCATCCCGGCCACAAACTCTTTGAAACACTCCCCTCTGGCAGGAGGCTACGGTCCATCAGGACCAAAACCTCTCGTCATAAAAACAGTTTTTTCCCATCTGCAGCTGGCCTCATTAACAAGGCCCGGATCCCCCACTTACACTGACTCCTATACCCACCCTATATATATATATATGCATTACATTAATGCACTCCCGTCTCCTGTACAGTTTTCCTATCTTTTCTTATCTTTCTTATCTTTATTTATCTATACTTTTTAAAAAAGTACTTACTCTTGTGTGATTTTTGTGTGATTTATATATTTATCTTTTTATTTTTTGGTGTGATTGCATATTTTAAGCACCATCGCACCATGACAAATTCCTCGTTTGTTTCAAAAACCTACCTGGCAATAAATCTGTTTCTGATTTCTGATTCTGATTCTGATTCTGATGCTTTGCCATGAAGCAGGAAGTTGGTTGAAGAATGGGATGCCATCCCACAGCAGTGTGTGAGCAGGCTGGTGACCAGCATGAGGAGCATAGACATAAATACATAGACGCCTCACTGAGTGGGTTGGCCCGTTCCTGCAATACGTCGACATCGCCGCCATATTGGATTCGGCAGCTCTGCCCTGTGAACTAATACAAGTCAATGGAGTGAATTTTATATAGCACTCTTCTACAAAGTGCTATAAGCTAATGCCTCTCATTCATCCATTCACACACGTATGAATATATGTGGGAAACAGATAGGAATCAGAAACAACATCTGTAATGTTCTCTGATAATTATAAACGTTCACTACTCGCACCAAACCCACCTATGTATTTTTCTAATGTTTTTATTTGTTTACTGCTGCCAATGTATGTAACACTGTTACTGTGATGATAACTGACAGTTAAATATTGAATCTGTGTCTATAATTACCACATCCTGACATTGGCAGCTGTATAAGATTTATTGCCAAGAAACATTGTTACAACAAAGAAAAAATCAACCAAACACACATTTCCTTACTTTTTGTGCTGTGACACTGTCTTTTACTGTTTCCAGTGTTTCCTTCTGTGCTCCTTTCCCAGTCTGCTCTCCCTCCACACCTGCACCACACCTCAACCCCTCATTAGTCCAGTTTGTATTTTAGACATCTGTTGTGTTTCCCTGATCCTGTCGTTATCCTGAATAAAACTTCATCTGTTGAAAGTCCTGCATTTGTGTCCACCTTCTCTGTTCCAGCGAGACACTTAGCACACTCAGACAGAACATGAAAGGGATGAAAGAAAATATATACTCAGCTACAATGATCTTGGACAATTTGATTATTGTAATTTTTGAATACCTGATATAAGCCAACTTCTCCGAATGAAACTTGTCTTGCAAATCATTCTTTGTTAAGGTCTGAAATATGAAAATGCCCCTTTGCCAAGTTCAGAGAAATATACTCTGGAGACATTAGAAATGATCCATCTAGTTAAATAGGTATGACAGCTGAAAGGACATTTACAATGAAAATATATGTCAGTACATGAACATGCTCCTCCATGCTTTTAATAAGCTCCATCAACTTAATACACATTTCACTGATCAGTTTTAAGATGCGTAAAATACAATTAAGATAAGAAATGTCAGCTTGGCAAAGTATCATCTTAATCTGAAACAGAAAAGAATGAACTGTGCACAATTTTCTGCTGCTTAGAAAGAAAAATCCTACAATGGGATTAATTTTCATACACAGCGGTGTGTTAAGACATCTTAATTTGTTCTTGAATAAGTTCTTCAGTTACCTCTTATTCACAGCTTCTGCTTATCTCTGTGGCTCATTCCCTCAACTTGCAACAATAGTGAGAGTTAATCTTCCAGACGAGGCACAGAGATACTCTCGTGTATACCTATGTAGCTACAGACCTGAAATCAAGCACAACAAAGCTTTAATTCAGAGCGTTAAGCAGTTCAAACAGTTCTGTCTGCCAGAGTCGGAGAAAAAAAAAAAGTGTTTCCTACAACAGTTAAGAGACGGCTCTAAGTGCTCCACATGGAGGGATGGATCAATACTTAAGTACAGCACAGCAGCTGCACTGGCAGCCCATCCTCTCCCCCCGATGTCTGATGCAGAAAGTCAAAACATCCACTGCTTGGAGGTCTGGCACATGACAACTTGACAACCGTCTCTGTCATTTTCAAAATCTTGACAAATGACACATTTTTGCGGTCACATTCCTCAACATCTTTTCCCAGCGGTGTGCTGCTGAGGCTAATTCTGCGCTACAGCTGCATCTAAAAGGCTAAGAAGCTTGCAAATGGATTGTTTTCAATAAATGTGTTGTAAGTAAGTAAGTGTCTGCGGCAGTGTTGTGACTTTTAGGGCAAAACGAGTTCTTCGGACCTTAAACATATCTTATTAGTCTGAAATGTTGTTGTGCCATTTTGTGCTGATTGTGGTAGTTATGGAAAGGCAAAGGCTCACACTGTATTACCGTACAACATGACATGTAGCAATAGATTTCATGGGGCTGAGGTTGCTGAGGTGGGTCAAAGGAATTAGATTTTTCTTGAAAAAGTCATTGTAGGTAATATAAAGTTAAAAGGGCCAATTTTACCTTTACCAGGATTACCATGACATTTGTCCTGACATTCAGAGTATCCAATTACTTGTCCACATATGTGTTTTTTTCTGTGAGACATCTCAACAGGAATAGGATGGAGTGCCATGAAATGCCATTGAAATAATGACATTCCCATCAGCTGCTGTACTTTAGGCGTTTAGTGGTAATTAGCAAATGTTAGAATGTTAACACATAACTAAGATATGAAGGTGGTGGACGTTCAATGTGCTAAAACCTCAGCCTGTTACTGTAATATTGTTTTGCATTGCATTGTGAGCATGTTAGCATGCTGACATCAGACCTTAGCTAAAGCTCTTCTGTGTGTACAGGAAGTCGACGGTCTGCTCCAAAAAATAAAGGCCATTGGACCAACATACTGTGAGACTGAATGACATTGCCATCCTTTTGTTTCAAAAATAAATTTTGCAATATGGCTTACCCCTTTAAGTCATGTCATGTGACACCAGTGACCTTTCCTTTCATTTCCTTTAGATGAGACAGACTTTATTTATCCCACAATGGGGAAATTCACTCGAAGAACAGCTCAAGGTGCGACAAGTAGAGGAAAAAGAGTCAGACAAATATGCATATAGTTAACAAGGAAATAAAAAGAAAAAATAAGATATTTACAAAAAACGAAGTGAGTGGAAAGCGATCGATCAGGTAGTGCTTGAGTTAAACAGTCTGATGGCTGTGGGGATGAATGATCTGCGGTAGCGCTCCTTCTTACACAGTGGGTGTAAGTGTCAGCTGCTGAATGAGCTGTGTCCAAGGCTTCAACAGTCTGGTGCAAGGGGTTGAGAGGTGCTGTCCATGATTGACGTCAGCTTGGCTAACATCCTCCTCTCACCCACCACCTCTGTGCAGTCCAGCGGACAGTGCAGGGCAGAGCTGGCCCTCCTATCCAGTTTGTTCAGTCTCTTCCTGTCCCTGTCTGTGCTGCTACCTCCCCAGCAGATCATTGCATGAAGGAGCACTGATGCCACCACAGTGTCATAAAATGTTCAAAGTAATGTCCTCTCCAGTTTATTGTTCAGGTGAAAACTCAGGTATTTGTATTTTGCCCAAAACGTATGTCCAAACCCTGGATGTTCACTGGTGTGATCTGTGGTGTCTTCCTCTGTAAAGTTGATCACCATCTCCTTTGTTTTCTGGTGTTTATTACCCGTAATAAATACGGGTTATTTTTCTGGATGAAAATACATTGAAAACAGTGAAAGAGCATTGGAAATTTAAACTGAATAGGAATAATGATCAATACAATAAATGTGGCAAAAAAAACATTTCATAAAAGTAGTAAAAATGCTTTGAGCGGAAGGTTTGGACAAACTGAAAAACAACAGACACTCAGACACAATGAAGTAGGCTGAGTAAGATTAATGTCAGAGACGTTGCGTTGGATTGCATCATATCATAGAGGTGTTGCTTCTACTGTGCCCACCTCCGCTCATCACCCTGCTGCACCCTGAACGGATGACAAGGCACTGACAAATACCAACTGCTGACAGCGCTCTTTGCAGCCGCACCACGCTACTCGTTACATAACACAGAAGAAGAGGCGGCACGTTTTAGGATCAGTCACATGTGAGCAGTATGGAGAGCAGATGCACTTAGCAGGCAGAGACACCAAGCTCCGGCATGCGGCTCACTTTGGGTGTGGTGGCGGCTGCATCGAGTGCGGCTGCTCTTGAAGGGGGCATCTCAACCATCAACTGGGCTAAGCCTTTTCATTCCCCCCAGAGATGAGTCCGATCCAAACCGTCTGTGGTCGGGTGGTGAGATGGGGCTCCCCACCAGGACGTAGGCGAGTGGTGAGGTTTCTCCTCGGGGCCGCCTGCCTAAAAATAAAAGATCAAGGAGCCTCAACCAGACATGTTGGTCTGGTTAGACTCACAGAGCAGAAAAAAATGGGTTTAAAACACTTTAAAGGGTGTTGCTCGTGCATTAGTCTGATGACCTAATGGATTTAAATAAATGAGGTGACTTTTCCAGTACAGTACATAGCAACAAGGTAGCAAAATAAACGGCCATATTACACATTTTACAGACATTTTACATATGAACTATAAGGACACTGCACTGTTTGGATGTGGTTTTTAATTTTTTACGATGTAGTCAAAAAATCTTGGACATATTTGTGGAAAGCCCTTCTGTGAGCGGGCTGAGGTTGACTGTCTTTTAAGAGCTGGCATTGGGCAGAGAGGTGCTGACAACCTCTGTGGCGTGCTACCGATTGAGAGTGTCATATTCATAGTCAAGCTCGACTGACTAGCTTCTATTTCCAAGTAGAAACCACTGTTGTCAGCCAAGCTTGCTGCTGTTCACACTGATTCTTCTAATGTGAAGTTGCTTTCATGGTTGGCTCTCAGTAGTGTCACTGTTTGTGTCCTGCTCAGGGACTGCAGATGGAAATTAGCTCAGTTCTGTAAAATCTGGGATAAATGTTTGTTGTAAACGGTTACTGATATAATAAACTGAATTCAGTGAGGGAGTCTAACTAACTGCATGTACTCAAGTACCATTTTGAACTAGCTGTACTTTACTTGAGCATCTCCATTTTCTGCTTCATCATCTTTCACTCCCGCTAAAAAAAAATGTAGTTTTTTTGAAGACTACGTTTATTTGATAACTTAGCAATCAGATAACATCTAAAAGAACAAAACAAATCACTTATTCTGATAATCAGAAAACAATAATCAATATCAGATCTAATAATCAACCAGGCCGATAATAAGTCAGCTTGTAAATATATGTATAATGTACTTTCACCTTCACCAAAGAAATACTTTTACACAAGACCTTTAATAAGTGCTAGATTTACCAACCACCAGTCTCTGATGTCGTACCAAGAACATTAGTGTGCATGCACAACAGCAGGATTTCATTGAGTTGAACCAGGAGAGCTCTTGCATAAAGCACAGACAGCCTCAGGCTTTCTTCTGCATTGCTCCAGGTCCTGTAAAGTTCAAATTCCTTCTATTTCCGGGGTTGAATCAAGTGAATAATACATTATTCATCACAAATAAAGACATTTTCATCATATATCATATTTCAGAATCTCTCTTTAGTTCTTGTGATAATATTCCTTAAACACTTCCATTTAAATACTGCGGAAAGATACAGTTGTTTAATTATTTTAATAATTCGACGTTTAAAGGTAATTGCACATTCTCCTCAAACAGAGACGGTGAATTTCTTTGGGAAAAAAGACAGATGGACATTCATTTGTAGCAGTATTCATTTATTGAAGAGTGGTACAGTGAATTATTAATGCATATACAAATGATGTATGTATGTGATTTGTAACATAAATAATTTGTGATACACATTCATTTTCATCCATAATAATGAATAAATCATATTGATGGAAATATATGTAAAGCTATGCCAACAGCCACAGAATATTATAGTAGATTAATATATATAGATTATCATCCATTATGTCAAATGCTAATCATCAGATAAAGAGTAATATGTGAAATTATAAAATAACTCTGCATCACTTTCACTTGTCTAGAATAATGAACGTTAATTTATGAAGAGATGTCTGTTTGCAAAAGATATGATTTAGATGAAAATGTACATGTGAGGAATTTGTCCAAGGCTGATCTGTTGATGGTTAAAAATAAAACAGGCTACAGCACAAAAGACTGTTTTAAAAGTCACATTGTTTCTGGTAAGTCGTCTGCTTTCACCATCAGTGCTGTTAAAACCACAAAAACACATTCCATCTTCCAACCTTCATCATCATTTTCAAAAAAGGCTCTTTAAATTCCTAAAGCTGCTGTACTGGAGTAAACAGTGCACTTTTTGGGGACTATTTTCAGCTGCTGATTAATACACGATGGTTGTGTTCATAAACTGTAGAGTTTGTTCAGAATCAGTTCATTGTTAGTCTTCAAGTCTTTTCATTACATTTCAAACAAATAAAGAATATCATCAGACTGAAACACTGCAGATGTACATTAGAACCGCGGTCCGAAGCCTCGCACCATCTGTTTAAAGTACTGTGATCTTAATTTTCACAGATCCAGTTCTGTTCAGCGAAACAGCCATCGTCGTTCCATTCTCCCACTCCTGCTGGTCTGTACAGGGTTTCTCCACAGTCCTGGTTCCCATTGAAGCTGTTGGGCTGCCCGGGCTGCCAGTATCTGATGTACAAGATAACAGAGAAGGAGACAATTTACTCCTCTCTCAGAGGCATTTCAAAGTGCCCACTTTTTGTTCTCACTGCCCCTGACCTGCTGTTCCTGACCCAAACTCATTTGCATAGAAATAGTACTATCTGGAGTTTTAATGCAGTCATGGGATTTTCTTAAACCGCCCCCACTGCTGCCTCCGCGTGTTTTGAAACGCATTCGCACAAGACAATGCATTTAGCTGAAATCAATGTCTCTGCGGATGCAGATGTGTAGTGTCTCAGTATGAGAGTACATCACCTCCTGATTCAGCATGCCAGGTCTTTGGGCTAAATGTGCTGTAGCGTGTGGTTAAAAATGCATTAAAAAAGCCTTCCTCCACATTTTCTACTGGCGCATCGTTTCACGAAGGATCGAAACCAAAACAAAATTGGCAGAAATTTAGTTCAGTTGACAAATGGTTATTATGAAATGACTTCTGTCGAGGCCGAGGTTCAAATCGCAGATAAATCTTGATATTAATTGCGTAGCAGCTTAAGTTATTCAAGAATTATTCAAGAAAACAAAAGGATATAAACAGCGACTAGGAACATGTCCAGCGGTGCTAAATGTGATGACTCGCTCACTGGCAGTAAACACTTACGTTGTGGTGATGGAGGTCCCATCCACCCACACCCAGGTCCCCTCTGTGAGACTGTCAGTCAGACCGATCCAGGCATTTTGACCTGATTTCAACATCCCATTGACAAATGCCTGTTGGTGTAGCACACAGAGAAGAAAAGACTAGCAAGAACATAAATACATAAAAAAGGTTTTTTGTAGGCAGATAACTATGAAAAACTCATGACACGAACACACTAAATGCTATTTGGACATGATGACCTACAGCATCAAAACCAACCTACAGAAGCGTCTGACTTTGGCGTTGTCACGTCATCTGGCAATGCAGATGCTGTAATCTATCATGAAGCAATGACAATTTGTATTTCACAAGGCTAACAAATATGTATATAGTTAATGAATAGCTAACTAGCATTAGTGAGTGAGGTGTTAGCTGGTTGCATGGCGTGGGTTGAACTGAGGCATGCAGCTGTCTGGTATTATTGCCACAATGTCATTATACCGCAGGGTATGTAGGCATTTTCAATGTTGCGAGAGTAAAGCAGCGTGCTGAAAGCGAGTCATATTCCTCATTAGTTTGTATGTACAAAAAGACATCTGTCGGCTAGCTTACATGGCACAATTCCAAAGAGAACACATCGGTAGTAGCGGTGTGTTAGAAATGACCGGGGAGTGGGTCTCGCACCTTTAAAAGAGGCAGGGTGGGTTAAAGGGAGGAAGCCCCTCTCAGACGTATGACGAATATATGTTATCATTTCTTGCTGTTTGCCATGACCACAGGATTCTCATTCTCATTCTGGACCCTGCTGTTTGTCAGCAAAATATACCACTATGTATACAGTATATAGGCAATGCTTTTTACTCACAAGAAAGTCAATTCCATGAGTAAGAATCATTTGCCGCCTTTCTCAGCTCTCAGCAATCAAACCCTGACAGTCTTAATACGTGTCAAACTGATCAGAAAAAGATTATTCAAAAAGCCTGACAAATGTTAGCTGCTTTAATTATAAAACAACAAAGCAACAGTTTGAGTTGTCCTTCAAACTTCCATCGCCATTTCTTTGCAAACAAGCATTTTTCATGTCTTACTTTTGCAATCTGTGCAAAGCAACTCCCGTCGTTCAGCTCTCCCTCGGTCGTTCTGGTGCAACTTTTACCTGCATCAGCATCTCACAGTGACGCCACTCTGAAGCCCGGCAAGGCAATCATTCACTCTGCTTTTCAAGCGCGCTGCTAAGCTGCTCCATTATTTCCTGATCTATATGTTTTTGATCTATCTGAGCTGTAATGGTCTGTTTCCTTCTCTCCCACCTGTTCATCCTGGCTGTCTATGACGACAAGATCTGCTCCCATGTCGATGCACTCCTGTCTGCCGGAAGTCCAGTTTTTCTTTAAAGCTGAGACAAAGTAGCAGCCGATGTCAAACTTCTGCCAGCCTGTCTGACATGCCCTTCCTGCAAGGTGGAAAAAAAAACGGAGAGAGACAAATTACCCATCACCTAAGAAAACCAGAACAGATTATAAATGTTTACTAAATGAATAAAAACTTGGGAAACATCTCACTTTTTACTTTGTTGATGGTCCTCTGTAACTCATCCTTGACTTTCACTAAACTGCTGTAATTTGCCTGTGACCGCTCGTTTTCCTTCTGCAGAGTCTTGCAGCGGGTTTTAAATTGTTCTTTTTCTTTCCACAATGAATCGTAGCTTCGCTGCAGCCAGTCTTTGTCCCTCGTCAGCAAAGAGCAATTTCCCTGCAACTGACGAAAAACAGTCTGTAACCCTTCTTTTTCTCTCTGCAGGGTACTGTATCTGGTCTGTAATTGGTCTCTACTTGTTGTCAGATTGCTGTGACTGGTCTGTAAACTCTCAAGATGCCTCTGTATGTCGTTATAGCTTGTCTTCAGCTGATCGCTCCCTCGTTTCAATTTGTCATAAATTGCCTGTAACTGGCCCTTCTCTGTTCTCACATTGTTGAGACTGGCGTTGAGCTGATCTCTGTCAGTGGTCAAAGAGTTGCAACTTTGCTGCAGCTGATCTTTCTCTGTCGTCAGGTTAGCCAGCCTGGCCTCTAACTGTCCTCTCTCTGCAGCTAAAGCCTCGTAGCTGCTCTGCGGTTGATCTGCTTGAACGATGAAGCTGGCCTGCGCTGGGTTGCGTTGGCGACTGATTATGTCATCTGTGAAGTGCAAAGGAAATACAAATATTTGCTCAGATTACTGGATTTTTAAAATTTATATTGTCTTTTCTCTCCTTATATATTTAATGTATCTACAGTCTTGGCTGCACCTGGTTTCTCAAACATGAAAGGACAAACAAATCACTTACAGTGGATGATCTGTCCAATGTTACCTGCCAACAGGGCAGCGCACAGTAATCCAAGACACGCTGTCAGACATTTGGAGGGCTGCTTTCTTCTCTGATAATCCCCTAAATTAAAATTAAGAATACAGCATGTGAGTAATTTCTATTCTTTTGGGGTTTTTTTTGTCCAAGTTGTTTACTGTAATGTAACACCAATGTTAGCAGCAGATGTTTGTCACACTGTTTGTTTCAACAAACCATTGCACTAGTAACCGCATTATCACCTTATCTTCCTTAAAAAAAAATGCGTCATTTTGAGAGTTGTTGCCAAAGGAGAAACTCAACAATCTCTGCGAAACAGCTTCAGCAAATTCTCAATTCTTGGAGCTGAGTTGTTTCTTTCCTCATAAAAAGTGTCCCGTTTGCCTCGGCACCAGCCCGTCTGCTTCTGCGTCTTCAGTGCATAAACTTTGTTAAACACTGTCTGCAACAAATCCTTGATGATTTGGGATTTCTTGTAAATGTTTCAAATTTTATACATGATAATTCCTTTAGTTCACAAGATACTTCTTTCTTTGTGTAAACACATTATTTGTCCCAATGATGTACACGTTGATTTGCAATGGATTAATGCAAGATGTGAACTGATGGACTTGGAGCTGTCCAATTGTGATCAGATCACTCAGGACGGATGTTAATACCAGATCTGAATTCCCTCTGATAAACGGATTCTCTCCCTGTGAAACACAAGCAGTCTCAATGTTCTCGAGAAACCCAATTGTCACTTCCCACTCACTTTTTCACTTTTTTTTTTGTAAATATCTTGCTTTTTCTATTTCTCTTTTATATAACATTATTCTTATTTGTCTGACTCTTTTTGCTGTACATGTTGCATCTTGAGCTGTTGTAACAAGTGAATTTCCCCGTCGTGGGACAAATAAAGTCTATCTAATATAATATAACACAATCTGATTGATCTAAATGATTTCTTTGAACTGTTTATACAGAGCATCACGAAGAAAATATTTAAGATTATTTCTTTAGAATTGAACTTTACCAACAGGTAATACATGAATTACCCTTGTAATTAATAGTTGTATTCATTGATCGCAATACTCTGTCCATATGTTTTCAGGTTGATACTGTACCTTTGGTAATGAGGCCTTCCATTGTGAGGTTACGGCTTAGACAGACGTCGTCGTCGATTTCCATGGTATCCATTCTGTTAATGGTCTCACTGTTTTCCTGTTTAGAGACATTTGTAGATGTAAAGCCACACATATATTACTAAGTTATTGACATAAAAAGTGAGTTCTTACATTTTTTGACTTGTAATATGTATTTAGAACTGTGTGCATGAATCTAGTAAGATGTGGCACTTTTAATAAAATCCTGCTCAATTATTATAGATATTGCTGGTAGAAATTGTGTTATCAAACTTGTGGTTTGCATTTGGAGTGTTTTTTTTTTTTTAATATATGTTTATTGATTTTTTGATATAACAAACAAAGGCAACATGACATAACAGGTGGTGGTATACAGAAATTGCATCAATATACTTGAAGTAAAGAAAGTAAAAAAGTAAAAAAAAATAAAAAATAAACAGAGTCTCAGTCACTTAAGGTTATCCAACATATTAATAACTGGTTGCCAAATTCTGGAAAATGCACTTATTCGATTAGCCATACTATATCTGATTTTTTCCAGGCATAGCACATTACCCAAATCTCTC
>OMLP01036807.1:0-11347 GCA_900302685.1 Spondyliosoma cantharus | reverse complement strand
AATTTCATAAAATACTAAAATAGATTCTGACTTGAATCTGTAAAATCTTCAACAGCTTCAGTCATTCAAACAATAACTGACACTGTGTCATGTATTCAAAAATACAAAAATCTGTCATTGTGTTCATTATATCTGAATAAACACACAAAACAATATCCTCTTAATCACTGCACTGCAACACGATGACATCATGTAACACGATGACATCATCAACAGCATGATGAAGTGAAAACTACTCTGCTGTGTTTCCTCTTCTGGACACACGTCCTTATTTCAGACAGCTAGAAACTCTGAATTAACAACATCTGAATACAAGAGAACTGCTTCTGATTTAAGCTGAGACTTTGTTTCCAAACAGCCTCTAGACAGAGAAACAGTGTGAAGCAGCAGCCGATCCAGGAGATTTCTCAAACTTCACCTGATCTGAACATCATGCACAGATCATAATCATCATGGTGTCGATGATTTCTGTCAAGTTTTCAGATGTTCACAGGCTGCAGCAGGAACCATCTGGTGAAAGACGCCTGTCGCTGTAGAAACTGTGTTGCTTCTGATCGGACAGGTAAGAATCTAACTAGTCGACGGTCAGACTGACCTCGGCCTCTTTGAGTCGCCTCTCGAACCATCCTTTGGTTCCCTCCATGGACAGAACCTGAGCCTGCAGCTCCTCCACCCTCTGCTGAAGACCCTCCAGCTCTTTGGTCCGAGCCTGAAAACACAAACACACACAAGATGTAATATATAATAATGTAATCATATATGACCAGTGTTTTCTGAAAGACACCAGGACTGTGAGCAGATCGCTGCTGAGAAACAAACTTTTATCTGTTTCAAACTTGTCACATTTATTTTCCAGACTCTCTTCTTGTTCCTCTTCTTAACCTCCTCCTCAGCTCCACCTCCTCTCCCTGGTGCTCCTCCCTCCTTCTTTTCCTGCTGTTTACCTTTTCTTCTCTAAGCTGCTGTCGGATCTCCTCCTCAGAGCGGTTCTTGTCTTCGTGGAGTCCTCGGAGCTCCTTCTCGTATCGAGCTCTCACCCCGAGAACCTGAGAGGAGGAGAACAAACAACAACAGACAGAACTTAGATGTTATTCACAAATAAATTGGTTTGTATTTGTGGATTCTTTATTTTGGAGAGGAAACAGGAAACAGAAGAAGAACAGCTCGCTGTGTCTCACCTCCTTCTCGTGCTGCAGTTTGAGGTCTGACAGCGCCTCCTTGTGGTCAGACTTCTCCTGGCTCAGCTGAATGGCCATGTCATCCAACATGGCCTTCCTCTTCTCTGCCGTCTGCTCACACACACACACACACACACAGTAACAAACACACACAATGTTGTGATATTCGTTAGTGTGTTTAGAAGCTTGGTGTGTGTGTGTGTGTGTGTGTGTGTGTGTGTGTGTGTGTGTGTGTGTGTGTGTGTACCTTCTTGGCCTCCTCCAGCTCTCTCAGCAGCTTCTCCTTCTCTTGTCCTTCTTCTGTTAACTGCTCCAACAACTTCCTGTTGGCGAAACTCGACTCCTGAAGGAGGAAAATCAAAGACAGAAATCAGAATAAAAACAAATTTAGAGATTACTAATAAAAACGATCAACAATGAATCTCAAACGTGGATCTGTCCTCGGAGTCTCTGACAGAAGACATGAGGAAGAGACACAAGGACGAATGTGAGCAGAGAAGAAACGAGGAAACATTTGAAGTGAAATGACGTTGTTCTTTTGTTTTATTTTAGTGAAATATTGATCGTGTTGTCCTGTAAAGTGATCCATCAGCGGTAGAGGTTAATTGTGGATCTTTAAAGCCAGATAGAATAACGATAATAAGGTTCACGACCCAAAAGTTGTTTTAATTCAGTGACAATCAAGTTTATAGTGAAGGAAATGTACTCAGAGTAACGACTTTTAACGACTTCCCTGACGTGGTGAAGTTGAATTTGCATTAAATTCAAATACTCAGAGTACTTGACAAATACCGCTGGAGTGAACGTGGTACCTGCAGCTGGGAGTCCAGGTCGTCTCTCTGAGCCAACAGACTCTCCTGCTCGGCTCGTCTCTGCTGCAGCTCGGCCGTCAGCGCCTCCTGCTGCTCACGCAACAGGTTCATCTCCTGCGTCTTCACCGTCTGGATCTGCACACGGGATCAAAACTTCATTAATCATCTGAATCTTTTAAAACGGCCTCCCAGTAGTGCTCAGTGTGGTGAGAGTTCAGTGTCTGTGGCTGCAGAGTCAGATGGAGTTCTACTTTATTTAGTTGGCATCTGCAGCGCTTCCTTAGCTCAGTTAGCTTCGTGCTAACGTTAAGTTGCTAAGTGAAGTTTTATCATCGCTAAACCAAAACAGCTCACAAACTAGTTCTCGTGCAGAGATCAGTTGTTGCTTTATTTTTACATTTGTGTTACTGCGTCAAAAATATCAAAATATCAACACTGAACATTTGAAGCTGCTTCCTGTCACTCTGACTGTGCTCTCAGGTAAATTACCTTTAACGTTGTCATTTTTAACACACAGGACAAAAACATGTTTTATTTATCTTTCATCAGAAACAAAAATGACCTCGATGTTTCGCAAATTCTTCCCCTCGTCATAAAACCAAGTTAGAAAGTCCAGTATCGTGACAACACTGATTTACATCTCACACTGCAGGTGTGACTGTCGTGAAGCTAACTGAACGAGCTAAAGGAAGCTAACGTAGCATTGAGTAGTTTACAGTTTACAGCCGTCACATCTGATCGGACACTTGATAAATTATGTTAAAGATTCAATCTGAAAGATTTAAATTACATCTCACAAAAATAAAACAACGTACCTCAAAGTATGAAACATTACGTTAACAACCTTTGACTTCCAGAGTAAATAGCAACAGTTAGCTTAGCATAGCCACTGTATGAACTCTCAGTGTAAAGTAAAAGTACATTTACAAAATAATCTATTTTACACCTTTAATCCCTCAGACAGCAGCGAAGAAACATGTGACGCAAGGAAGGAAGGAAGGAAGGAAGGAAGGTCCAGATCGGATCCAGATCGGATCCAGACGAGGTTCAGCTCAGCGGAGAACAGATGATGTTTATGATAAAGTTATAAAGGTTCTGTTGTTGTTCTAACAGCCACCAGAGTTAAAGTTCTACATCTACAGTTGTTAATGGTTTTAAGGAGTTCTACGCAGGGTTCTGGGCGACTACATTAGTTTCACACCATCACTGTAAGGTTAAGGTTCTAGACAAGGGTTCTAGCTCAGGTCTGAGATATAATTACCTGTTCGAGAGCGCAAAGATTGGTCCTGAGAGCCGTGTTCTCCTGTGGAACGTGTTACAGGTCCAAACCCAGTTAGTGTTTGTATATTACACCTGTTCCAGTTTGTCCGCAGAACTCAGTTCTATAGTTGGGTTATCTATATCAATTTACGTTTATGTGATCTGTTCTAGGGCGGTTAAGTTCTAGTTAGGGTTCTAGGTAATCTCAAAAGTCCCTGAGATATCGTTAAGGAACCGGCGTCTGTGTGATGTTCTATCACTTGTTCTACAGCAGATTGAAACCAGTTACTCACTCAGAGTCCCGACTACAGACGTGTTTATGGTTCTAGGTTGGTTCCAAGTTTTGTTGCATTAATCCAGAGCAGTATTATGGGTTCTAGACAAGGTTCTGAAGGTTCTGAAGACCTTAGTTTCAGACCATCAGACCTCAATTTTATTACCAGCTTCAGAACCTTGTTCCAGAGTAAGTAAAATCCTGAATGTTCTGGTTGTTTTGTTCTGGTTCTGTGTCATATTCTCCAGGTACATTAGCGGTTCTATGGTTAGAACACAGAGTGTTCTGGAGTTTAGCTTCTATATGAAGTTCTCCAGGTAAATTAGCTGTTCTGGTCCCCAGAGACGCAGTGTTCTGGTTCTATGTAAGGTTCTTCAGGTATACGAGACATTTTATGGCAGTGAGGTTCCACGGAGCACTTTTGGAGAGAACCTGGATGATGTTCTCTTGGTTTATTACCTGTTCTAGAGCAGCTAGGTTTGTCCTCAGAGCATCGTTCTCCTGCAGGATGTTGTCCACCTGCTCCTGACTGATTGCGCTCTGATTGGCTACCTGCAGTACCAGAGCACCACAGGCAGGCGGCAGCAGAGAGAACGGGACCGACAGAACAGAGAGAAACCAGAGGAGAGAACCAGAGGAACAATTAAAGTAAAACGTCAGCAAGAGAAATCAAGACAACAAAAGAAGGAGGGAGAGAAACGAGAGGAGAAGACCAAACATCAGAAAAGTAAAGAAGAAAAAAGAAGAAGAAGAGAAGATAAAAACAGAAACAGAGACAGAGAGAGACAGAAACACAGACAGACAGACAGACAGACAGAAACACAGACAGACAGACAGAGACAGAAACACAGACAGACAGACAGACAGACAGACAGAAACACAGACAGACAGCAGGACGTCTCACTGCCAACGTGAAACTGGTTTCAGATCTGTTCTTTGTTGTGAATATGAAGCCATTTTTCATGACTGAATCACTTTGGCAGTGAAAGTAAGAGAACAAGCAACAATTCCTCCTTTAAACCCTCAACTTGTTACCTTGTTACCTTGTGTCCTCCTCCCTCCCTCCTCCTCCCTCTGACCGTCTCCTCAGCCCTCACTATCTTTAAGCTTCAGTATTTGCAGACGTGTGAAGACTGAAACTGAATCTCGATCCAAACATGTGATTTGTCACAAGAACCCAAAGAGCGTGCGTGCGTGCGTGCGTGCGTGCGTGCGTGCGTGCGTGCGTGTGTTACCTGGTCTTTCAGAGTGTGTACAGCCAGTTCGTGCTCCTTCGCTCTGCTCTGCAGCTGCTCTCTCAGCTCTGCCGTCATCTGAACCAAAGCACAAACACACTTCAGTCACTTTGGATTCAAACTGACTGCAGGTCAGCCGACACAGTTGAAGCTCTGCGAGGCTGAAACAACCAGGAACTATTTTACTACAGCCGTGGATCTACTCATGGACGAAAGGCTTGTGACAGTGTGAATCCTCCTCAGCTGAGCTGTAACGTTAGCTAGCTTAGTTAGCTTAGCTATGTAGCCTCTCATCCATGAGCAGATTCACGTTTCCTTCTGCTGATACGGGTCGCAGGTGCTGTTCTGGTGCTGTTAATAAGGGTGTCAGGAATTTGTGTTCTAAATCGAATCTCAAGCTTTCAATACAATCATGGAAATAAAAACGCAGACTGATGATTCTCCCCGTTCCTTTTCTTCTCTCATCCCAACTAACCTGCCAGTCGGACACACGTCCTCAAGAGAGGAAATGTTTTTAACACGTGTAAAAGCTTTAAATCGATCTGTGGGACATTTAATGATGTATTTCATGTCACTGATCAAAACATGTACACATCTTCAGCCTGTGGTTTTTTCTCTGAGACAAACGTGAAGTGATCTGTTGTCTTTGTGACACCAACATGAGCAGCACAAGTTGTCTGTTTCCACTTGAAGTAAATTGTGCTGCAGAGACGTTTGAACATTCGCAGTCGGAGACACATGGAGGTGACAACAGAGACGCCGCTGTGTGTTACGGAGGTCTGACCTGATTGGCTGCCATGAGGTCGGTCTGTAGCTTCTGGATGCGGATGTTCATGGCCTTCAGCTCCTCCTCCTTCCTTTGGTTGATCTCATCAATTTTTGTCCTGCAGACCAACAAAGAATAAACAGCATGTCGTCACCTGCCGTACAGAACAACACACAGTGTGAGCGAGCTGCAGTAGAACTGTGGTTCTGACCTGCTGTCGTTGTACAGAACCTCCTTCTCTCCCTGCAGACGCTGAAAACTGAGACAGAACAACACAAACAGACTTTATGATCAACAGTCGGGTCGCTGCAGCTCTTCATGTTCCTCTGACCTGAACGCCCCCCAGAGGAGAAGAACTGCAACTGCAACACCGTGCAGACAAACTTTATGACTTCAATGTATAAATGTTGTGTTTCCTACAGGAGTGAAGGAAGAGGAAGGAGTCTCACCTCTCCTGCTTCTTCTTTAACTTGTCAGACAGCTGGAGATCAGACAGACAGACATTATTAATACCAGAGATCAATATGACGTCTTTACGTGTTTAATTTCTCCAACAAACCGTCCAAAACCAAAGTCTCCTCATTCATTATCAGAACTGACAAAGAAAAGCAGTAAATCTTCAGATCTAACAAGCGGAAACAGACGATGTTTGACTTTTTTGAGAAAAAATATTACTTGATAGATTATCATCTTTTTATTGACGGACTGAATAATCAACTAATCGCTGCAGCTCTGATGGAAAAATAAAGCAAAGACTAACGATGCTGATCAATGACGTGTCGTAACGTTTACCTTTGTTATCTCTTCCTGCAGTTTGGTGATTTCAGCCTGTTTGGACGCCTGCAGACGGACAGAGGACAGAAGAGACGTTACGAGTCGAGTGAACAGAAGCAGGTTTGTGTTTAAACATTTAAGAAGGAAATATTTATCAGATTTGAAACTTGTGGTTTTAGTTCATATGTGAGACAGACATCCAGGACGTGACGACACTGCGTCTGAACCCATCGAACATGAAGCTGCACTTCATCCTCTGACTCATACTGATCTAAACTCTGACGTTTAGCAGAAGCTCTTCAGTTTAAAGCTGATAAATCTCTCTGTATGAAACATTCTGACAGTCTCACGTTCTCCTTCATCTTCATCTCTCACTGCCTGATCATTGATCTTGAGATTAGTCAGGGGGCCAAAAGACGACAGGAGCCGTCAGGAATCACTTGTGGAGTCATTCCAGCAGCTCTTTGTGTTTCAGTAGTGTCTACTTGATTTGTATCAAGTGTTTGTATTAATATGACTTTATTAGGGTATTTTTTGTTTTTTGGAATTTAATAAATATTGGCAATCAATTTGAAACCCTCACAGTTGCATATTTGTCTTCAGGATGGGATGTTTCCTGCTTTTCTGACCTTATACTCACCTCAAGTTGCCTTTTGGGACATACATGCAAACATATGTACATATCATACTTGCCTGTAGAGAGGAGTTTATTTCAGCCTCATATAAAATCAACAACAATGATGATAATGTTTGTCTGTGTGTGTCAGGCGTGTCAGTACCTCCAGCTGGTGGACCTGCTCCCTCAGCAGCCTCTTCTCCTCCTGCTCGGTGGTCAGTGCCATCTCCAGCTCTGGTCCAAAGCAGTGAGTTATTGGACAGAGAGCAGCCGACCAGCCTATCGCTGCCTGCTTAGCTACAATCTCCTCTACGCTCGTCTCTGACCGGCCTAAAGGGGGCGCCGCACACAGCAGGGGGCAGTCCGTTAGGCCAGACACACACTACAGCGCCACGTCTGAGGAGGCCGACCCGGTCCGAGTCCGGCCCAGCTGCAAAGTCAAACGCCGACTGCGACGCGTCGGAGGCGTTCACTGACAGCGTGTTTATCTGAACGTTCCTCATCCAAAACTTTATTACTAGAGACGTCATCGTGTTAACACTCCTCTACAACCGAACAAACAAACTCACAAACTCACTTCTGACACTTCACGTCAGCTGTCTGCTTATAAAACCAGTCAATAAAATACTTTGTGAAGTCTTCAGCTGCTCGTCGATGAAACACCATCACATGTTAGCATCGAGCTAGTTCTATAAAATCAATACGGGAATCTTAAAAAAGCTTTTGGCGAGTAAAACTTTGACATCGACTCAAAGACGTCCGGCTACACAAACAGCGTCTCGTATTGATGACGTCAGAATGAGAAACATCAGCTCTGACGTCGATGTTCAACATGTTGCAGAAGACGTTTGTGTTCATTTATAATCAAACTGTTTTGTTTCAGAGCTCTGATGTGGACACACGTTAGTTTTGGCTTTGCAGCTTTGCCAGGAAACTCCAGAACTTGGAGCTCAGACTTCCTCTCCCGACGCGTCATTACATCCTGGTGGACCTTCAGTGGTCTGACGTTGTCAGTTGAACAGTTTCAGGTGGAGTGTGTGTCTGCCTCCGAGCCAGCTCGCTGCTCTACGCTCAGGTGAAGCCGGGCTGGAACGTCACCGTTAATTCTCAGGTGAGGAGCCAGAATTCAAATAATATCAGAACACATGGAGGATTCACGTCTTTCTGAAGGTAAATAACGGCTAATATCTGAGAATTGAGGGCGACGAACACCATGAAGGGCAAAACATGTTTCATCCCAACTACACATCAGATTCAACAAAGTTGGTTTGACGTCATCTCGATGTGACTGAGACAGAGACGATCTGCCACCGTCGTGTTGAGTCAGCTCGTTAAACTGATCAGTGATCAGTGTTCGTTAAAAGTGATGCGTTCAAGGACAGTGAACAGGAACAGAAGCTGCAGTCATCATGTTCTACCTTCAACTTAATAACAGTTAAATGTATAAACAGCATTTTAAAGTTATTTAATACATAAATTAACCAACTAATCAAATAACTATTTGATCTTTAAGCATCTCTGCCTACACGAGTGTCCTTGAACGCACCATCAGTCTGCTCTCTTCACACTGACAGCAGATTAAAACTCAACATGTTGATGAATTATTATTTCTTTAGTCCTTTAAAGGATTCAAGTTGTTGATGATCAGCTGAAATCAATAAAAACAACCCGACCATCGTTTGTTCTCTCAGCTACGAGACTCTGGTGACATTCTTTACTTTCCCTGAACACCCCGACAGTGAACGCACCTCCTGAGTGTCATCGCCTGCTCGCCTGAACCGAGAGGACGTGTTGTGTTTGAGACCGTCAGAGAAATAAAGAATCTCACCAGACTGAAGCTACAGGATCAGTTCAGTCAGCATCTCGTCCACGCTGACGGGGGTCAGGTGACGTTTCGTAGTCCACAAACATAAACTGGCTCCTTATTTACATCCTGTGTTACGATGAGTCCTTCAGTCGCTGCTGAACTGAAAGTGTCAGCGTGCAGCTCGACATCGACTGGAGGGAGACGATGAGTCCATGAGCAGAACTCAGAAACATCATGTTTAAGTTTCCTTCAGCACCACAGTGATCCGGTGACGGTTCACTGCTAACAGGAAGTGCCAACTGCAGTTTTACTGTTATTATCTGCAGCTGCTTCAGTTGTTCTGCAGAATGCTGATGTTTCACAGTGAAGCTCCAGAACTGTTCTGTGGACGACGACACTTCACCTGACTTGAGGAGGACTGGGTTCACTTTATAGGTGAACTGCTCCTTTATTACCCCGAGATTCCACCAGATACTGTCCGCTGCGTTACGGCTCTGGTCCGGTTTTGCTCCGCCGTCCTGTAACCCCCACCGGTTGTGTTTTGATGTCACGGCGCAGTGCGGTCGACAGCTGGCGTCGTGAGGCCGAGGAGTTCTCACAACAATCACATGATCACTCACGAGCGCAGTTACAGGTCTGTGTTATAAACACAACAGGAAGTGTTCCCAACTGAAGATTAGCAGAAGAGCTTGTGTTTGTCTCTTATGAGATTTGTGTGCTGGTGTTATTTTGAAAAGGAACCGCATGTTATATTGTTTTGGTGAGTGACTTCCTGTCTGCTCGGTGCTAAATTCGGCTGAATTGTTGCGTCGCGCTCCGGCAGAAACAGAAGTCCTGCGTATCGGTTCTGGAGGGTTCTGGACTGCCGGAGCTGGACGGAGCAGATATGCAGTGAAGTTAACAGACTACAGTGAAACCATCAGCTCAGCTGGCGCAGCGGAGACGTAACGCGGCGGAGACGTAACGCGGCGGAGACGTATCTGGTATCTGGTGGCGTCTCGAATGTCTTTAATCTTGAATGATTAAATGAAACTGACATCGAGCAGAAAAAACAAATGTTCAATCAAACGTTTCTTTACAAAAGCTTGAAGAGAATCAAAGCGAGTCAGAACTGAGCCTGTAGCGACCCGACGGATCAGAACTCTGGTTCTTCTCATGTGAAGCTTTAAATGTTTGCTGTTAACACATTTACAGGCTGGTTTCAGATCAGCGTCCGTCTCATGGACGATCACATGAGAAGAACAGAGTCAGTTCTAAAAAGGTGATGAACAGAACCAGAACTCACCGTGAAGCTGTTTCCCTGTTCGCTCCAGCTGAGCCTCCGACTGCCAGAACAGAAAACACAACAGACACTTTGTAGAACTTTGGGCTCATCAGCTCATTTAAATCTGAGTGAAACATCAGCAGAACTTTCTAAGAACTCTTCGGCTGTCGTTCCTGTCACCTGTTCCAGTCTGTCATTGGACTCTGCTGCTGGCTCCTCCCCTCGCCCTGTGACATCAGAGACTCCGTTGGCGCCGGCCGACCCGTCGGTCTCCGTGGCGGCGCTCTGCAGCTCTTTGTCGAACCGCTCCTGAAGGGCTGCAGCAGAACCACAGTGTGATCAGAATCATGGGTCGTCTTCAACCAATGAAGAAAGACAATCATAAGAATCTGCCTCATGTTCTGCACGAGTTCAGGTTCTGCACGAGTTCAGGTTCTGCACCTGTTCAGGTTCTGCACGAGTTCAGGTTCGACTCAGATCTATTCTGACGGCTTCAGTCCAGAAAAGAATCCTGAGATTAAAAGCTGGAAACCGTTTGGACCTGATCTTGTTTTGTGTTTTATTGTGAAGAGAACTCAAACAGAACATGAAACCCGTCAACAGAACACGTCGGTCGCACACAGAACATTGACGGTTCTGTAGAGACACAAACAAACAGAGCAGGTGGAGCAGATTCCTCCACCTGCCTGTAGCTACACACCTTTCATCTTCTTCTGCAGGGTGGAGTTCTCAGCCTGCAGGCGGAGAAGTTCTCCATCAACCGGGCTGGAGGTGGAGTTGGGCGGTGCGGCTCCTCGCTCCTTCAGGCCCTGGTTCTCCTGCTCCAGCTGCTCGATCTGTGTGCACAGCTGGAAGAACCCAGAACAGAAAAAGATTAATAACTGATCATCTGCTCAGCAGAACCGACGAGCTGAGATTCAGCCTGTGTCTCAGTTCAGGTCTGCATCCTCTGCAGGACTCTTTGTGGTCTTGAAGGCGAGTCCTTCAGAGAGACCTTGTTAACACGTCAGCCGTTGTTAAATGTGACGGTCGAGCCTCTGGAGCATTTCCTGGTTGCGTCACCAGATGTTTTACTCTTACGTCACCATTTCTGCCGCCCAGGCCCGCGACAGTGACGATCTACGCCACGCGATGTCGCCATTTTCTCTCTTTCTTTCTTCTTTTTCGGGCGCGCAAAGCATCTTGGGATATGTGAGGCCACGAAGGATGGCAGCGGTGCGTCCTCCAGAAACAGGGAGAAGAAGGAGCATCTGGAGGAGCATCAGATTGGACAGACTTCACACGGCGCTGTGACGTGATTGGCCTTCAGATGCTCGTCTGAAGGATGCAGAGCCTGAACTGAGACACAGCAGTTCACTGTG
>OMLP01036804.1:0-19809 GCA_900302685.1 Spondyliosoma cantharus | reverse complement strand
ATGGAGGTTGGGGCTGGGTGGTGCTAGTTGCCACGATCTTGGTCCTGGCTCTGACCCTGGCGTTCCCCTCCTGTGTGGGAATCTTCTACACCGACCTGCAGAATGACTTTAAAGCCTCCAACAGTGAAACCTCGTGGGTGCCCTCCATCATGACGTCAGTGCTTCATGCGGGAGGTAAAGTAGGCGAACCAGGATAATAAACTGGGCTCGGTTCAATCCGTTTGTTAACTACATTTCCTAAATTTATCATAGATGTTGTACAATCAAACTGTCTAATAAATCAAGCCACAGGATATATTTAAGTTGGAAAATTTCCACCATGTTCTTCTATTATTTGCCCCCCTCGCCCGCGGTAACTTTAGCTCCTACCTGCTGTTGATGTTCGGGGGAAAAATGGGGAAACCCGAGAGAGAGTCTTGCTGCGATGGCGTTGATTTAAAGCAGATTATTCCATGAGAAAGTGTAGCCCGTTCATCACCCACAAACCCACAGGGACGTCAGGGAGCCACACACCAAGAATTCAGGGTTGGGAGGAGGGACGGCGTGTAACTTCTGAAATATGAAATGGCACGTTCATGCCGTTTACGAATGAAATGTTGAAGTCCGAAGCAGCGAAATGCACCCTCGCATAAAAGAAAAGTTCACCCAGAAATGAAAATTCAGTCCACAGAAACGTGTTGTGGACTACGAAACTTCACCCGACTTTCCACCGGGGGAGATAATGACCACATTTTCAGTCCTGGTTGAACTTTTCCTTTTTAATATATAAACTCCAAGGTCTCCCTTCTACCTTTACTTCCTCCAACATGTAAAAATCTGCTTTCAAAAACACAACAAAAAACGTGAGTATCTTGTTCTGTGGATGTTTAGAGATTACATTGTGTTTCCACCCTGCGTTTTGTGGTCTGACTGGTGTTAATGTGCCAGCAGCTGCAGTGGAAATGTTTCGGTTTGTGATACGGCGGAGTAAAAGTAAACAGAGAGGCTGATAGCAGTGAGATAAAATTCAAAACATGACGATGCATTTTTATTCCTGTGTGGTGCGTGGGTAGGTGATTAGAATGTCTCTGCCGCTTGCAATGGAAAACTACACAATGTAAATACACCGGAAAGGCTATTGCTTAAAATTGTGTTGATCGTAAACGCTTGTTGTATTTTAGGGTCTGCTGATAATTGTACAAAGAATACTTTCTCCTCTCACGAAGCTTCTCAGAGTGGTGCACAGACAGGCTGCCTCACCAGTCAGTAACGTCTGCTTCCTTCCACATCGATTATGTAACCTGCGATGCAACAGGGAAGTAGTGGTCGCAGTGCAAGGACATATGAAGTCGATGTAAAGGATCAAGGTGAATGTTTGGCTACTAATCAACCACGCAATAACTAATTTAACCAGTTATTTGCTTTGGTAACGTCATCTTTGCATTTGTTGATAGATTTTGTGACATGGGGGCTTTTATTCTGCATTTCGCACACCGTATTCAGTCCCTCTGAGAGGTTTTGTTAGCGTCACAAAAGAGAAAATGGTTTGAATAGGTGAGGGTCATTTCACAGGATATTATTCAACCCTTTCACACACTTACCAGGAGGACTGTAGTTAGTCTTGGCTGCAAGATGCAACACTGATCCCACTGATCCCGAAGTGGCTGAAAGTCACTCAGTGTTTGAAGGGAGCTCGTGTTTTCACGAAGAAGATGAAGAAGAAGAAGAAGAAGGTCATTAATCCCTTATTAGGGATTAGTGGTTATAATGAGGAGAAAGTCCGTCCGTGTGTGTTCATAACCTCCTGCACCGTTTTCTTTTATCTGGATAAATCTGTGTGGTCACACCTGAACAATCAGTACTGATCCGTGTTAATGTTATCAAGATTAAATTCCCTTTCCTCTACCGTCCTCCCTCCCTGTCTGCCAACAGAGCCCACTACTATTGTTACCTGGGAGGAGAACAAGTGGGTGAAAGTTCCTCGATGTTTTGTCACGTGTTCATGTCATCACGTTGTTTTTTCGTAACCCCTCCTCCACCTCTTTCCATCGCACCACATTTCACTCCGTTTAACCAAGTGGTAATGATCATCTCCATTTTTTAATATGACTTCCCTCGCATCCTTAAAAAAATGTCGGCAAGGAGAAGACGTTTCTGTTTACATGCATACACAGTTCGTCTATGGTGGTCGGTGTTGACCTACTGCACTGCTTTTAGTCAAAGCAGCCTGTGGTTATGTTAAACATTTGCACTGGTCCAAGTCATTACTATCAAGTTTCACCTTCCTAGATACGTTTGCAAAGACTTGTGTTTTTTTCTTTAGGTTTTTGGCTCAGTTGTGGCTCAAATAAATGATTCCCTGAATGCCTCCTCACGTCCAGGGCAAGTATTAAATATAAGATTATTAATTAATATTTTACAATTAAAAATCTGAATACCAAAAATTCCCACGGTGACACAAAAGGCCTTTCAACCATCACACATTCAGCTCTTAGGCTGTAGTATCCAACCAAAAAGTGCCACCTCCTTCCCGTTCTTTGGTTCAGGAGCCTCAACTTGTGTTATTTCATGTGTATCCATCAATTTTCATGTCTGTCTGCACGTCATCGTAATGAACATAAACAACTAACATGGATATCGTTAGTGCTCACCGCTGTCAAGCTCGTATGTTAGTTAGTATTTTGGCTGCACTTTCTCCTCCATTCTTGTTCCACTAGCTCGCCGAAAGCTTTCGCAATTTAGAGTTTCTATATGATATAAGCAATACTCTATGTACTATAATGGCACATGTGCAATAGGTTCATGTGCAGAGTTATTAGGGGCCTGCGACGGCCACAGTTACTTTATTTCTTTTTTATTTATTTCTTGAATTTCTTTTCTTGTATTTGTCGGGAGCGTTCGATTTCTTGTTTGCTTGTTTGATGGTCGGTAAGAGATTTTCTGCAAATAAAACGAAAATTTATTTCGAGAATAACTTAACAACTCTGGCTTTAAAGGTGATGTCACATTTTCTTAATGTCAACATAAATATCCAATGAAAAGACCAAATTCAGCACTGGACATGTGTGTGTCTGAGCCTCGTAAATATTCTTTCTCTGTGTTAATCCGCAGATTAATATAGTCCCCAACAAATGCACTGTTTTATGTTTGCTAAAAACTACTGTCACCAGCTGTTTACTGAGCCTCTCATGAAATGATATATCTTTGAGATTTACTTCTTCAATATGAGTCATTGACCTTTGGGGTTAGACAAAAAGAGGAACGTCATTATCTTTTCAGCTGCTGCTCTCTGAGCAGAGCAGAGTTATGTAAAAGGAAGCTAGAACTACAAGTTCAGCAGTATAAAGAGCGACAATAGTTTGGGGGGAGGTTTGTGATAATTCCACACAGTTCTTGTGGTTTTTGCAGACAGGAATGCTTTGATCTTGTAAATGTTCCTGATCTGACAGAAAATGTGACAAGAACTTGAGGTTTAACTTCATTAAGCTGCACAAAAGTTTGAGCCGCTCAACATCAGACGATGATCTCAGGCACCGCCCCCGAGAACTTTGTGGGTTTAAGATTCTGAAGCTGTCAGGTTAGCTGACCTTAAAGTAAAGTGATCAGTTAAACTGCCTGGAAAAAAATGTCTTCAGGTGACTCTGCAAACATTAGTCTTTAAACACTCTGCTGTGTGTTTGGCTTGCATACGTAGGCTCAGTCAGGTCCACATTTATCTCCATCAGTAACTTTGCGGCCCTGTTGCCAAACAACAAAGGCATTGCCAGTGTGTCTCGAATTAACCACCCCTGTTGGTGACCTTTAACGATATACTGACTGTTTTTAGTGCTCAGGCTTCAGGAGAAAGATTATTTATGAGCTGCAGTTTAAGCAAAATGACGTGAGAGAGATGGGAAGTCATGTTGAGCACTGATAAGAGGTTTGTACAGAAGCCCTGAGAGAAAAATTTGTTTTGTTCTTTTCATCTTTTCATCTTTTTTTCCAGGATAAGATTTGAAACAGGTGGAAAACGTTGGAAAAAAAAGTTTTGCTATCTACATTTTTTAAAGCTTTTTCTTTTTTAATTTTTAACTGTGAAAATTTTGGCATGTGAATTTTTTTTTATTTTTCTGCAGGATCACTTTTCAAAGTTTTGGGGCAGCCCTGGATTAAAACGATGAAACACAAAGCTTTTTAAAAGATTATTTTCTCTTAAAGGTACGACAAACGATTTATGCATAATTACGTCGTAGAGATGGAAGAAATTATCAGAAGCCCTGAGAGGCAAGTAAGAGGAAAAATTCTCTTAATACATTTTCAATTGTTCTCCTTTTTTTCATGTGTGAAAACACACACAATAGGTGGCGGTATGCACCTTTAAAGTTGGTTTGCAGACAGTAAAGTTGTAGAAAAGAGGTGGAAAAAACGTTTTGGCAGGTGATTTTTTTATGTGTTTTTGTCGTTTGTAAAAGTTGTACCTATATTGTGTGTTAGAAAGCTAGAAAAGAACGTTCACGTCTTCTGTTTTGAAAAACGACCCTGCCAAATAAACAAAAATCACCAGAATTTTTTTCTCACTTGCCTCTCAGAGCTTCCATGGATTTGTCCTGAAACACAGGATATTTTCATGCTAATGTAAAAAAAAAAAACATTGGACTGACAGTTACTGTACTTCTATCATACGTTAAAAGAGCAAACATGCTTTCAGTCATGCTTTAGAAAACATTTCTCTCAACTGGTACAGATTACAGATACAAGTTATGTGAAACCTGCTGTAGGATTAAGAAAATTACCCAGAAGCCTTTGCCCATTTCTGCTGTGGCATGCATTAAACTAAGAGCATTACATTTGATCCACAGGTCCCTTTTGTAGCGTGCTGGTGGAGAGACTTGGTTGCCGGGCGACGGTCATGTTGGGCGGAGTCCTGAGTGGGCTCGGAATGGCTGCCAGTTCATTTACCCAGTCCATCAGCCAGCTCTACATCACAGCCGGGGTTATTACAGGTCAGCAAACATTCGACAGATTTATTATCACGAGCTGGCGCTTGATAACCGTGGCTACACACGACGCTACGCTAAACTACCGGTCCAGCTAGAATTCAGGGATGCAAGATATAAATCTGGCAGAACAATACCTGGTCAAATTAACTTCTACACACTGTGGTACAGTACAACAAGAAAGCAGTGGTTTCTGTGTCAAGAGTTGGCCTGCTCACAAAAGAAATTGTCAACCACTTGATGACTCACTTTTCAAAAGGGACTGAGAAGAAGTACATTTATTTAAACCCTCTTCTTCTCCATAAATCACTGAATGATAATTGTACTAATTTCTTCTTCCAACGTTCCAGGTCTTGGTTTCTGCTTCAGCTTCCAGCCAGCTGTGACGATCCTCGGGCACTACTTTGTGCGCCGGCGTGCGTTCGCCAACGCCATGTCGTCGACAGGCACCGCTCTGGGACTGTGCACTCTACCTTTCCTGGGTAACTACCTCCACACAGAGCTGGGCTGGAGGGGCAGCTTCCTGGTTTTGGGGGCCGTCCTGCTGAACTGCTGCGTGTGCGGAGCCGTGATGAGGCCCCTGCAACCCGCCAAACGTCGTGGCCAGCCGCTGATGAACCATGGACCTCTTCCACCAGAAGAGGAAAAAGTAAAGAAGGAGAAAGGGCTGCTGAGGACGATATGGAGCTACTTGGTGGATTCCATGAGCAAACACATGGCCTTTGATCAGTTCTGCAACAACTCTCGTTACTGTGTGTACTCTATAGGCATCACCTGGATGATGCTGGGCTTCGTGGTGCCCCTGGTGTATCTGGTTCCCTACGCCACAGCAAACAACATGGAGCAGAGCCGCGCCGCACTGCTGCTCTCCATCCTGGGGATCGTTAACATCGTGGTGCGCCCGCCCATGGGCATCATCTTTAACCTGCCCTGGTTCAAAGGGCGACACATTTACGTTTTTGCCATGGCTCTGCTGGTCAACGGGCTCAGTAACAGTATCTGCTGCATCGGGCCCAGCTTCAACGTACTGCTCAGTTACGTGATAGTCTACGGGCTGTCCATGAGCGTGGTGGGGTCGCTGATGTTCACCGTCCTCATGGATACCGTGGAGATGAGCCGCTTCCCCTCAGCTCTCGGCCTGCTCGCTATCATGGAGAGCATCACGCTGCTCATCGGGCCTCCACTGGCAGGTAAACACAGAGAGGGGAGGAGATGGAGGAGACAGATATGGTGCGAATGTAGGACACAGATGGAATGTGCCTCACAGTGGATTTACAGATGCAGGCAGATTTAAAGTGAAACACTTTTGATTTTGCACAAACACGAAGACTGGCGGAAACAAAACATGCAGAATACACTCAGGGGATCATTCTAGTTCAGATTTATTTTCTATGCGTTCTATGCAAATGAGTGCATATTTAATAAGATGATATAATTTACACATTTTAGCAGAAAATTTCAGAAAACTTGAAATTGAAAAAGTTAATGTCAGTAATCAACTGGGGAATTTTCCTGGTTAAAACTTGACTCTATTCAACTGTAGGATCTATTCAGTTGTTTGAGAAAAATACAAGTTAATTGTTTTATATACTAATATAATACAGTTAGTGTGAGTGTACAAGAAACCCTTCTTTTTTTTTTTTTGCTTTTTGCTGTGGTGATAGCGTTTGACATGTTGTGTACTGTGTGTTCTGCCAAGCAATGAAATCAAACCTCCGGAGCAGCTCTGCCTCTGATAATGATAATGATCTTTTTCTGTCTGGAAAGCTTAAAGCACATATTGCATGTGTGGTCAGATCTCCTGCATGTGTGTTTACGTGTGCTTTGGTGTGCACGTTTCTGCTTGTGTGTTACGCGAACGTCAGAAACGGCAGGCTCAGCCCCTCCTGCCCGAGGCTGTAGTTGTAAACAACACCATGTTCTCGGTCATTTTGTCCGCTGCACAGAAGAAACGAGACGAGTCTGCACTGGTGGAAGAACTATTCACAACCTTCACTTTGACAGTCCTGCACTGAAGACCTTACTTACAAGAATCTTCTGCTAATAGCAGCGCTTGAGGAGTGAATGTATTCAGTTACGTTCCAGCACTGTGAGTCCGAGGCTTATTTTGGAGGACTGTAGTTTAGAGCCAGCAGAGCGGGTGGAAAGGGCAGAGGCTCCCTGTCTCAGATAACAGGTATGCTCCCCCTGTTTATCTGAAGGCTCATGTATCCGGGCAGCGATGTCACCACAGAGACAAGTCACAACCGAAACACTTCACACCTGGTTTGCTCTTTAACATGGTCGCACTCAACTGAAAAAAAAAGTCTGATCAACACAACACACACATGCATACTATGATCTGTAGAATAGAAATACTTGATTTTATGCGTTTGTAAATTCCTCTCGATTCCTTACAAATTCTCTCAACAATTAATAATTATCACAAGCATTATTATGTTGTGTTAATTAAGGAGCAAAAAAAAAGACAGATCTGAGACAGGTGTCAGTCTTGTGGCTGTGCTGGGTCGAAAAGCAGATGAAGCTGCTCCATTTGAATTGTGAACCTTATTGGTCGCATGTGTTGAGTTCTATTTGCAAGCAAACAAATTTGACATTTTGTCAATCTTCTTGTTCCTGCAGGAGTCCTGGTGGACAGGACGGGCCAGTACTACCACGTTTTCTTCACCTGCAGTGCCGTCGTTGCCTCAGCTGCCGTGTTCCTCATGGCGTCTTTCTTCTGGCTCGACAAAAGGGACAGGAAGTCGTTAATGCAGGGTCAACCATCAGCGCCGCCTGAACCAGCAAGACCCGTCGACATAGTTCCCGGCTGTCAGTACAGCAGCGTGCCAACGGAGGGAGACAAAGACAAGGCCTCGGCTAACGGGGCAGAGCATATCACCAGCCTCTGAGCCTGCTCACACATCACACCCTGGTTCACACAGTCTTCAGATTATTCCGTAATGTTCGTGTGAGCTTGTTCGGTGCGCCAGATGTTGCAGAGTTTGCTCTTCCGTGGCTGAACGACGCCTCGCCTCTCGAGCAACATCTGCCACCTGGTGCACCATAAAGGTCAAAACAAACACTATGAATAATTTTCGCTGTGTGACCGAGGTCGGACACTTGATCCCACGTACCAAAACAGATGTGCACTTACAATGTGATTGTACTGTTTATTGTAACATGCTGCTGATCTTATCGCCGTGATCACACAATCTATCATGTATGAGCTAGCTCACTTTATCAAGCCAAGAGACGTCACATGGTCCTTTGTTGAAGAAGTCACTCAGAATGCTTTCTAGATGTTTGAAAGAATGAGTAGGTAGCTGGAGAACGAGACAGTATCCCAAGTGGTTGTAGTCAAATACAGAGCAAATTTAGCAGTAATATAAACGTGTGAAATCAAACTGAAGGAAACGCGATGAAGTAGAAAGTCGCTCACAGAGAATACTTAATTATAGGGATGCACTTATTTTTTTCTGTTCCCCCTTTTGTCCCATAGGAAAAAAGGAATAACTGAACTGTTTAGAAGTAATTCAGCATTTCACCACACTTTCAAAGATGGCGTAGTTAGATCTTTGAAAGAGCACGAATCTCAATCATACAAAGTTGGAAAAGAATTCAATATAACCTGTTGGAAGTTTTTTAAAGTCATAGCTAGGTAGAATCAGTGGGATTTGTCCTGGCTGTTCCTGAACGCACCACAAAGACAGATGTTTTTTGACCAAATAAATACCAAATACCAAATAAAAATAATCCATAATTCTCCTGAAATGCATTCAAACTAAAGAAACAAGTTTTGAAAATGTGAGGAAAAGACTGTTCAGATATTTGTGTTCAGATGTAGGAAGGAAAATTCAGTACTGATACCTGAAAAGTATGCTTAAGTATGGTAATGAAGTATTTGTACATCCTTACTTTGCGACCTCTGCATAGTCTTACAAACTGATTGCCGGGATGTCACGAGCCAGTATCTCCTGAGATTTTGTCAGATCTCATAAACACGAGCCACTGCTGTCGGTGATCTTATTTATAGCGGTCAACAAGGCAAATGTCGGCTGATGAATTGGTGCATCCCAACTTCATTATCAAGAGTTAATGTGGATTAAAGGATACATTTTTTTCTTATGTCAACAAATCTCTAAAAGACCAAAGCCCGCTCTGTGTTAGCATGTTTGAGTTGAGAGGAAATATCAGCCATTGATACACACAATACTTGCTAGAAGATACATTTCGTGTTGTTTTTTGGTCTTTTTGGGGTATTTTTGACAATAAGAAAAATCACTGGACTTATTCTTTTTAAACGACTGACTTGTCACAATCGGCAGAGCAGGATATAGGAAACAAGAGTGCTGTCTTCCTGCGCCTTTTTGACATCTTCATGATCTTTAAAGAAGAAAAATGTATTTTCTCAGCCATATGAAACGGCATATTACACCCATGATGTTACATTTGAGTTGCTTCAGCTCACTGAAGGTTGATATAAAGAAAAAAAATTATGTTTGTCATTCACTGTCACATGTAGGATATGTACTGTGTAAGCAGCAATTGATGATGTTTTTGTGTTTCTCTTCTCATTCCTTAATGGAACAGTGCCTTTTTGTATAACTGGTGTATTTCTAAACACAACCATAGGAAAATATCACAATTTCAGATGATTTCATATTAAAGGTCAGCTTGAATGTGGTTTGAAACATCTCAAAGGAAGGAATATGTTGAAGGCACTGAGGATTCAGCAGCTCACATGTTCAAACCGACACGTTTTACAACACTGAGTTTACCTTCACATGACAGACGTATCTATCTTTATCACCGCCTGCAAAGATACAAATATATTATATGTCACAGATGAAGATTAAATATATATTTCAGGTAAGAGCCGTATTGTAGTAATCAAAAGTGTAACCAGAGGCTTCTCGGTGATGAGAGGATTTATTAGTAATTTTTTGAGGCTTGTCTTGCTTTGGGCCAAATTACAGTAAAACTTTACTATAGATACTTTATTTATACATTTTGATCAGGGGAAAAATAAATGTTTGAATATCAAAGTGGTCTTTGTTGTGAATCTTTTTGTAAAGCATTATATTTACTTTTAAATAGAGTATTTCTCCACTGAGCTACAGCACAAGGTCTGAATTCTTCTTCCAACTCTGCCGTTAGTCTCGAAGAACTGTCAGATATGAGCTGCCGCCATCTTGTGGCAATCATTTATACTTACAATGAAATACATACGTTGTCCTTTCACATTTAATAACTTTCGTAATAGATTGATTTTACTGTAAAGAAAGTATTTTTACACTGGGGGATTTTTATGCAGGTCTAAGTAAAATATCTGAGTATGTCTTCCATCTCTGCTCTTGTTCTTGAAGAACTGTCAGATATTAGCTGCCGCCATCTTGTGGCCATAATCTGAAACGACGGGCTGCCGTTGACTGAGTACGTGTAAACTTTAAGGCAAAGTAGAGGCACAGGCTGTATTCTTAGGCCTATATTTAAAACGGAAGATACAAGTAGAAAAGCTAAAATGGGGCCACTGTCATTTGTTTTTTGTCTTACCTTCTTGTTTCAGCGGTTCGGAATCGATCCGGGTCAACCACGCCGCGCGTCACCTCGTTAGCGCTAACTGAAAGTGAAAGTAAAAGTTAACCAACCGCAGCATCAAGCTAAGCTAGCTGAATGTTGGAGGAAACACACGGTAAGTCATCCACATTATACACAATAACACGAGCTTCACGGACATATTACTGTGCAAAACGTTTGTCTGGCTAAATGTTAAACAGCAGCGAGAACAGGAGCGACCTTAAACATGTTGCTACGAAGTGTTATTGAAGTTATTAGCCGACACTAGCCAGCTGCAGTGACATTGCTGTCAAAAAACTACTAACAAAGTCGTCTTGTGAATGAATCTAACGTTGTGGAGTTCATTAAAATGGCCGTATTAGCTTATAATGTTACAAGTATCAGTGTCATGTTACTCGTTACTTTCCATTTTCAGTTTGGTAATACAAAATATAAATCAACTGATCGATTATGATATCCTGTTATGGATAAAGACACCCAGCTCACAGAGTATAAAGTAGCTGGAATTAGCCACATCCTACCAGCAACAGTATTAGTAGTGCTTGGCCATTAATGCGTCACTAATTTTGGTGTAATGCAACTAATCACTACTGATATTATATATATTATTCTGCAAGGGGCCACTCTGCATAATGAGTATTTTTACTTTTTGTACTTGCAGCTTGAGTATTTGTACACTGTCATATTTATACTTTTGCTAATGTGGAATTTTTGATCCTCCTGCAGTCTGACCATCCACCAGAGGAAAATGAAGGAAGTGGCAGCTTGTGGATTTTTTATTCTCCTCTTCGATGCCGTGCTGTGTGCGGCACTGTGGGCCGGACTGTGGCTGCGGCGGTGCTCCGGCTGTGGTGGACTGGCAGGTGTGTGGGCCTTTGGGGCAGCAAAGTGGGCCGCCCTCCATGTTTTCACCTCAGTACTGACTGATGGGAAGCCCCAGGCTGTGCTCCGCAGGTTGGTCGCACTCCTCTGCCTCCTTTCTCCCGTGCTTGAAAGTGGACGGATCTTCATGGAGCCTCCCTCAGCGCCTTACCTGGGACCGTCTCCTGACCTCAACATGCTGCTCCTTGGCCCGCTGTCGTCGTTGCTGGCCTGTGTGGTTTGGGAAAAGGGCCTCTGTGGGAGTGCAAAGATGAAAAAGGGCACTGTTGAACTGGATGCCAGGCGGTTGCTGATGAGGATGGTGAAATACTTCAAGCCAGACACCTTTTACCTTGTAGCAGCTTTCAGTTTCCTCATCTTAGGTGTCATCTGTAAGTGTCAAATACTGACGTTTACACTTACATTTCATATGTTAATTCGGCACATACTTGTACGATTTGTTCGACGTAGTGAAATCCCTATCCATGCGTCCAGGGGATGCACTGTGTATTATGCCGGATAATGCTATAACGCCAAACACCGTATTGAAATAATGATAAAAGGAAACTCGCCCAACAACCATCGGTGTACTGTGTGTGCGTGTCACAATCATTGCGATACTTCCTGCTGCAACAACACAAATGCTTGATGCACAGATTTCACCAGTCAAAGCTACAAACTTGGTATTGGTGAATAAACTAAATTGGGTCACTGTCAAGAATAATCAGCTCTGATCGATTCTGTATTCTCTCGATGATACTTTTACTTTTACTATTTACTGTTTTGCTAATCCACGTCACTCCTTTCCGAACAGGTGATACATTTATCCCGTTGTATCAGGGGAAGGTGATTGACATGCTGAGAGGTCAAGTGCTTCAAACTGGCTTCTGTTATGCAATTGGACAGCTGGTACTTCTCTCTCTCGGAAGGTAATCAAATTAAACTGTTTGCATATATTCTTGTCCTTCTGTGATTTCCTCTCATCACCTGTCCGATTAGAAAAAATAAGCAGTCATTTTTAATGTCTCCATCTTAACAGCGCTGTGTTCTCTGGCATGAGAGGGGGCATATTTATGTGCACCCTGGCCAGACTGAACAAGAGACTGAAACATCTGCTGTTTCACTCCCTCCTGCAGCAGGAAGTGCATTTCTTTGAGGAGAACAATGCTGGTGAGAAAAACACACAACATATTTCAGGGATGCAGTGATTTACATATTTCCACGTCTTCTCCAGAGCTGTCGGTTAACATGATTCAATTTCATCTTTTCTTTTTGTCACCACCACTCAGGAAGTCTCTCCTCCCGCCTGCACTCTGATGTGGACAGGATGGGCCGCACAGTGGCACTGAACGCCAACGCGCTGGTTCGCAGCACAGTCAAGACCTGCCTGATGCTCGCAGTGATGTTAAACCTGTCCTGGGAGCTCACAGTGCTCACTTGCATAGAGATGCCGCTCCTGGCCATCCTGCAGAACAAATACATCACAGTGTCTAAGGTAGGCGTGATGAGATTAGCCAACAGTCGTTCAGTTTCAGGATTCAGCTTGTAAAGTACGCATTGGAAGTAGCCAATACACATTAAATCATAGCTGAGCTGACAACAGCACTCGCACTCAACGGTGAGGGGAGCGCCAGTGCTAAAAAGTTACAGATTATGTTCAGAGACACCAGTGATTCAGTGCATCGCATTTAAGAGACTATAAAATCACACGTGAACAAATAGTTACAGATTAAAAATAGGTTATGTATCTAATTTACTAACAAGCCAGAGTAAACAGCTATGTTTTAGTCGGTTCACGGACATAGCATTTTGTTCTTGTTGCTTCACTGGGATGTTTGAGCTTCGCTGTGCAGAGTGATAATTTGACACTGCTGTTTTCACGTGTTTGTACTGAAGGAGGAACGTTTGTCTAGTCAAAAAAATTAACAGTATTTGTGTTGTTGTACATTTTTTACTTTTCAGTGAATGGGAGAGAGGTCATTTCAGGAATTCTTAATGATGAAATTGAACTTTATTGAGGAACAAAATGTACCAGACAGTATTTGTGTATGGTTTATACCATGTCTGGAGGGGATCCTTTCCCTTCCACTGCACCCCAAACAAGATTTACAAAATAACAAGGAAAAAGATACAATCAGAAGGAAAGGGCAGCAGACAGGGTGGATTTAGTTACAAGCTGAGTGAAGATAACTGAATCCAGTCAAAATGACAAATGATAGAGCATTCATTAACTTCAGCTGAAAATAATTAAACTGAAGGTACAAACAGTCACTCGGTAGTTAGAAAGATTGTGTTTCTCCAGACAGTGAAAACTAATGTGACTTCTCATAGCAGTCGAGTATGTGACCTGTGGAATAAAATATATAATATTATTTCGACTCTACTGGATTTGAAATTGGAGACAATGACACGGTAGATATGAAACTGAGCAAATGAGGTACAGCTCAGGTCAAGACGACTTGAATCTATCATGTAATTAGTGCGTCTGTCTGATCATACACGCCTTCTTGCTATGACTCTGTCTGTATTCTTTGTTAAACAGGAGCTGAAAGACCAGATCCAGGACTGCCATGCTCAGAACAAAGATCTGGCTACGCAGACAGTCAGAAATATTTGCACAGTCCGCAGCTTCAGGGCAGAGAAGGATGAACTGAGGAGGTATAATGAGGCTCTGGACCAGATGTGTGCTATCAAGACACGCTCGGGATTATACAGCATACTCTTTGGCTTTTTACGGAGGGTAAGATGGCAGTAGTGTACATCCACCTGTCTTGGAAGCAAGAGAACATGTTGAGCTGAAACGTGTTGGTCATTTGTATAGAGACCTATTTAACTATTATAGATGTCAAATGGGAAAAGAAAAAATGAATGAAATTTTGGACAATACAAAAATCATACAAATACTCATTCAGTCAAAACTGTACATATGTCCCGCTACAATGAAAGTCTTTAAGTTTGGCCCATGTTTTTAGAAACCTGTGTGATTTCTGTTGTTAGGTATGTTTTTACTATAATGTCAGTAATTTCCTCTCTCTGTACTCTCTCCATTATAGCTGGTGAGTCTGGGGATAAGGTTGCTCATGCTGGTACAGGCCCGCAGTCTCATCTCCTCAGGTCACCTCAGCATCGGTAGTCTTGTTTCTTTTTTCTTGTACCAGAAGCCGATGTCAAACAACTTAAAGGTGAGCTGACTTACAAATATTTTACACTGCTGAATCTTTTCTCTGTCTATTTGAGTTGTAAAATGATATAATTGCCGATTATTTCTTTCGTTCACAGGAGATTTTGTATTGTTATGGAGAGACGATGTCCACAGTTGGAGTCATCTCCAAAGTGTTCAGTTATCTTGACAGGACACCAAAGTGTGAGAAGGCGGGAGAGTTGGCTCCTGAGAAGCTGGAGGGAAGAATCGTTTTCCAGAATGTCTCCTTCACCTACCCGTCAGCTCCAACAGATAAACCAGCGCTTAAGGTAACAGTTTGACATTGTGTCCTCACAGCAAAATGTTGTTCTGAATAGTGTTAAACATTAATCCAGAGTTGGACGAGCGACGGTTGCATCATCACACCATTAACATGTTCTGTACAGTCTGTTTCTATGGAGCTTCAGCCAGGGAAGATGACAGCACTGGTCGGCCCCTCGGGCAGTGGGAAGTCTTCCTGCGTCAGCCTCCTGAAGAGGCTGTATGAACCTCAGGAGGGAAAGATCCTGCTGGATGGAGAACCGCTGCACCATTACAAACACAAATACCTCCATCAAAAGGTACACTTAAATCACCGCAGCAAATTAAATCATTCAAGAAATAAAACTTTCTTCCATTTTGCTTATACATAAGAAAAGCAAGTTTATTTTCTAGATCAGATGTCGCAAAGTGCTTTGTTTACTCAGGTGGCCTTGGTATCCCAGAATCCTGTGCTGTTTTCTGGTTCGCTGAGATACAACATTGAGTACGGCTTGGAGGACTGCCCCATTGAGAAGGTGAAAGAAGCTGCAAAGAGGGTCAACGCTGATCGGTTCATCTCTGAACTGGAGGAAGAATACGACACAGGTACAGATAGTATACAAAAATAAATAAACTAACTACTCATGAAGGTGCCTCAGTTTTTAAGTTCTTGTTGAGTTGATTTTTTATTTTTTTTTATAAGCGAAGGCTGCCTTACATTAACATTGTTGGACGAACATAACACAGACCTAGTGAAAAAACCAGCTGCTGTAACAGACACAGAAAATACACTTTATTAAATATACAGCAGAAATGCAGACATGAAGTCAAGTTTTACAGATTAATTTTGTGTAGCTTACACCTGCACATAGAGGTGATCTATGTGACCATGGTTTAGGCAGATGTGATGGGACGGAAGTTTTTGAACAGGTGTCTGCTAATCAAAGGCCAAACTGTTCTGGCGATGGAATATTTCAGTCATGATTGACAGAGCTGTTACTTGAATAATCTATATTTGATTATCCGTACAGATATTGGTGAATGTGGCGGCCGACTTTCAGAGGGACAGAAGCAGTGCATCGCCATCATCAGAGCTCTGATTCGAGAGCCACAGGTCTTCATACTGGATGAGGCTACCAGCAAACTGGATATTGAAATGCAGCATATTGTAAGTTAATGTTAATTCCACCTTCTTTTTTTTTTGTCTGTATAAAAGGTATGAAGTTGGAAGAAGGCTCATAGCTCCTGAGACAGTAGTGAAGGTAGAAACGGCACCGAATTGGCATCTGTGTAAAAGGAGATTCAGCCAGCGAGGCGGCGGAACGGGACAGGGGTGTGACGTTTTGATGATGTGTTAAGCGCGAGACCCACACCCGATAACTTTACCAACACTTATATTACAAAGATGAGGATCAAGTGTTCCTGAAGTGTTTGTTTTTTTAACACTTGCCACTTACCCTAACCCATCTGCAGCATTAATGCCTCTTTTTTTTTTCTTTTTAAAGATAAGTCATCCAGGTACAGATTAGTCTAACCTGATATTTAATTCTTCTGTCTCTCAGGTGCTTCGGGAGGTTCTGTCTTGTGGTCTAACGGTCCTGCTGGTGGCTCATCAGCTGAGCACCGTGGAGAAGGCCGATCACATTATCTTCTTGGAGAAAGGAGAAGTCGTGGAGGAGGGGACGCACAAGGAACTCATGGCCAAGAGAGGACGCTACCATCGTTTGAAAGAGGAACTGTTCACTCAAGTCGGCTGAAAAGACCTCAGCAAATATAGTTTTATTGTTTGTATGTGATTTTTTTGTTGTCCTGAGTGTCTGCGGGGTGATTTAAATGTGTAAGTATTCTCCCTGACATGTCCCTGTCTGATGTTTGTCTTGTCAGACTGTCAGGACAAAAACAATATATTAGATAATGAAGTAATGAGAATGAAGAGGTACGGTCTGCATGTTTCATGAGCACAAATTATGTTTACATGTTGAAGCAGTGTTGGAGCATCAACAGTTTGATGTCATCACATCAACAGAGGAACCGAAACTTCAATACTGAGAGTGTTTTTAAAGTAAAGCAGTTTTACTTTCAGAGTTTGTCACTACACGTATTTGACAGATGATTTTGCCAGTTACTTTACAAATTCAGATTTTATATTTAAAAAGATGGATAAGCAGATTAATTAATAATACAAATTATCATTAGCTGCTGTCCTACATAACAGTGGAGCACAACTACTTGTTTTAAATATCTGATTTATTATATGATCATAACTTTGCATACACTGGAGGGGAGGGGGAGAGGGTGGATTCTCTTTCCCTCAGAATGAGTATTTCAGCAGCTCCTGTATCATCCCCAACATCAAACACTGTTGCATAGCTGTGAGAAAACCCAGAGTGGTTTGCGAGCAGCCAAAGATGATGAATCCAGCGTCCACTTGGATTATTATTATACACAGTTTTATTCACCTTATGTAGCCCCGCTGGATCTGCACGACTGGCTTAACCCATGTTTTTTTTTTCAGTTAGAGCTCTTCTCTCAAAAAGACGATGTTTATGGACAATCACAGAGATAACCTTTGGAAAATGTAACATACATAAATCCAAGTCTATGAAAGTGAAACCACCCTTTAACATATCTCATCATGAGTTTGTTTTTGTGGCAAAAATGCCTGATGGTCATGAAAAAAAGGAATGCAGTGAAGCTTGTATTCATTTTAGAAGAATACAGTTTATAAAATAAGCTTTGTGTTTATTTTATTTAGTTATCTATTTTATTTGTTTTTTCTTATCTGTTTTTCTATCTCTGTTAACTGTATTCAAATTGCATGCATCATTGGCCTTTTTTTGTATGGACCTGTTCCTTTGCACTAGTACAAAGAACACAGGCTGTAAATGGACTTTGTTAAATAAAGAGAGAAGAAAAATGTAGCCCGGCCTGTTGTCCCTACACAGTCGTGTGTAATATTTTGCCAAAGTAACATTTAAATGTATACATTTAATCTGGATAAGGTTGACTTCTTAAAAATGAGTAAAATATCAGTGTTTGTACGAGCAACATCTTTTTCAAGCATTTCTGAAAGGTATTTCTGTAAATCAAGCAAAAAGGCAGTAGTGTGGAAACGATCTTTAAAAACATGTTCAGTAGTTTCTCCCTCACAGTCACAAACGGAGCATCTGTTGTTTATATCTGGGGGAAAAAACAGAAATTGGCTAAAACAATTAGACTATTTAGATATTTCAGATCTACTCCTTTTAATTCACAGACCTCTAAACTGTGTTGTGTTTTGTTTTGTTTGTTGATGTTTGGTTCTCCTGAGGGTGGACTGGAATTTTGAACTTGTGTAAATTGTTTGTAAGTTTAAGTTCTTTAAAATTAAAAAAAAAAAAAAAAAAAAAACTCATTACATTAAGACCGGCACCCGGCTAACTTAAATGGGGATAAAATAATTGAATCGCGCAGCTCTCGACTTTTCTAAATGTTAAAAAGTAATTAGTTATAGTTACTAGTTCCCCCAAAAAGTAACTGCGTTAATAACTTAATTACTCCACTATAAAAGTAACTAGTTACCAGGGAACGTAACTGTTGCGTGGCCTGGCCTGACTGCTATCATCATCAACAGTCTTCGTCACATTTCTGCCCGAAAAACAGCGTCTGTCACCGGCGAAAAACTTTAACTCACCGAGTGGTTTGTGATGAAAATAAATCACTGCGACCGTCAGCCCTCCGACCGAGAAGTCGGTGAACTTTCCCCCACAAAACAGCCTCCCTCCCCGCGAGAGAGTCAGACAGCGTCTGTTTACTGATACCGATTGTGTAATCATGTCATTTACAGCGAAAAACGTAACTTCGTCACTTTCCAGGACGTTTGGTGGGTCAGGATCTCATTCACAACACATTATAACAGCGTCCATATGATTAGAAACTGTCAACGGGTTTAGACTGACAGGAGGACACCTGGGGAAACACCGACGTCATCATCGTGACGTGTTCCGTCACGCCTCTTTAGGAGCCGCAGCGCGGGCTTTCTGCTTACAGCGGACGTGGACAAACGCTTCGCTCTGGGACGTAATGTACACTTCACATGTACGTTCTTTCCTTTTACCTCAAGGAGATTAAAGTGGCGTCTGTGCTTCCACTTTGAAAACGCCAACTTTCCCTCCGGACTCGCCATTGCTGCAGCTCACCAGGCTGCTGTATGCGCGTGTAGTTTGTGTGTAAACTGAACACCGCCTGTGATTGGCTTACGAACTCTGACTCTACCTTAGCCAATCATCATCACTTATGCGGTTGTCTCGCCCCTCCCCCCTCCCTCGCCAAAGAAAACAAAACAGCTTTGCGTTACTGAGAAAAAGTAACGCCGTTTATTCTAACGCCGTTATTCCCATCAGACAGAATGCTCTCCATCGTTTTACAAATGCTTTTTTTCTCAGTGTCATCTTACGGGGAAAAGACTTCTACTGTACATTTCAACACTTCAATAACTGTCCATTAAACAATAACCTCCACACCGATTCAAATAAAAATGATCTTTTTACAATAATTATCAAGAAATTCATGTCTCTATCTTGAAACAAACAGTAAGAGAGGCAGGTTGCTCCACTGGAAATTAAAACAATTTAAGGTTGATTTTGAAACACTTAAATAAGATTTCTTAAGAAATACGTTAATATAAAATAGCCAAAATAACTAGTATATAGAATAAAATATAAATAAAATAGAGAATCACATTTCTGAATTGCACAAATCCTTCATCACACAAATACAATGACACACTTAAGAGAGCCTAATAACTTTACTACACTTTGAACAAGAGGTAAATGGGTCCTCAGGATCAGACAGCATGTGTGGCTCAGGAGGAAGATGGCTCGTCATCCTGGCTAGTGGCAGAGGGTGCTCCAAAATATTTAAAAAGTGCCCCTGCATTTGCATTAAAATACAACATAAATGATCAATGCATGAATAGCACAATTAAATAAATGTTATTAATCATAATTTATC
>OMLP01036799.1:0-12648 GCA_900302685.1 Spondyliosoma cantharus | reverse complement strand
ACAGATTCTGAAAGTGTAGTTTCTAAGCTTTCCAATGATGTCTAACACATGGATATCTGATATTTTAATAAGTTGTGGCCATTTGAATGTATGCACATCTCAAAACCCTTTAGGGAGAAAACAGCCATAGAACATTTGCAATTCTCACCCCAGGACATTCACCTCCTGGCTAGTCAACACAATGGTGCTCATTTGCATCTCATTTAGATAAGCCCTACCTCCTACACTCAATGACAGATCTGTTAGCCTGCAGGGCAGAAAGTATTGCCTGAATATCATTCATTAATACACAGGATAAGATGTTACAATCCCTTGTGCCATAATCCAAGGTATAATATCTGTCTGATATCTTACGCTCCAGCTCCTCTGCGAGGCCGAGAGATTCTTCCTCGTCTTCATCTTCGGCTAAGGTCAGCTGTAGATTAGGGATGTTCTCCAGTGTAATACAGTCGCTTTCATCGTCAGTGCACTCATCAGAATCAGAGGTGAAATCGGTGTAGGAATAACCAGAAGTTAGAAGGGGGCTGCATAAGTAGACATGCGGTTCGCGACTAACGTGCACCTGCCGAAAAAAATAACAAAGGACGTGAATGGTCAAAGGTAGCCAGTATGGAAATTAACTGTATCGCCACACACGCCCAACGAAGCGGCAGCATTTCTTATACAAAATGTATACTTTTAAGGCAACCAATACTGTTATCTGAAACATGGAGTGGCTTCTTCATGATCTCAACTTGCACATTCTGCAAAAAAATGAAAATCAATCATTTTGAAAAGAAACGACAGCTTCTTTGTTTATGTGAATTTCTGACTGCAGACTTGCTGCTGGTTTTGCCGTGGCGCGTCACATATTACAATGCCAAAATACAACAAAGTGTGGCTTTAAAGGCTTTACTTTTGGTTGATTCTGGCGGCCCCTGTGGACAAAAATGGTACGCACACCACTGCTTCCTATGGTAAAGGCTTGCATTGGAGATGAGGTAATGTATCTGTTTGTGACTATGTAAGATCAATAAGTGTAATGAAGATGGTGAAACAAGGAAAACTTTGTTTTGTGCAGTCTGTTACTATTATCGTGTGGAGCCTGATACCCAGTGAATGAATGTGGTGAGGACACATATGTACAGTGCATATGTTCCCTACCAATCCATCAATTAAACGTTACTCTCACTATCAGCACCAAGGCATTAATAATACATTTAGAAAGAGCAACTAATACTGTTGAGTACATGCAGCTGAGACTGTCGGCAGGCATACAGATTATCTGTATAAGCACAAAGTTTTCTTTTCCCCAGTGGCTGTCTTGTGGTTGGGAAAAACACAATGGGATGCCTCTAACACAATGGGTTAGCCAACAACACTGCTTCAGTGACATTGTACCATAAGAATGTGTGTCAGTCATTCGTGCAGATTTTAAAGCAGGAAAAGTCCATGTGAAAATACGGCACCATATAAACCGCAAGATAGATGTTTCTGTTTAGGTTCATCAGTAGAGACTGAAAAATATTTGGAAAATATTTATACTTGTCAAGAAATAGACAAAATATCACAGTCTTCTGTTTATAACATATTTATCATATTAGACATAGTGAGTATTAATTTCAGCTCAACTGAGATATTGTAAATTTCCACTAGACCATTCAGTCTAATTCAGTGGCTGAACTGTATAATCAATCATCCTCCAGCCAGAACAAAATGGTAAAACAATATTAACCTCACAAGAATCAAACGGTGTAAGTTTCATATTTTGACCAGAAGTATAAATCACATTAGATTTTAACAATGTGACATTTCTATATGAGGTTTATTCAATCGAGCTGGACCTGCCAGACGGTGGATTTGAGTCACAGGAAATGTGAAAGTGTTGCCAACTCTATTGTCCTGATGGTCTTTTATCCCAATAACATGCTCCCACTGTGGTGCACGGAGGAGATAAACAGTCACATAACTGGAAAGCCACCGCGACTGTTTTCTATAACTCCTAACGATGTAGGGATACCATTACAAAACAGTTGGATTGAGAAACACTGAAGGAAAGCAAGCCAGTGGAGAGAGAACAATCAGAGAAAAGGGGTTTAGATGAAGATTTAGAAATAGGATCTGAGCATTCGAAAGATTGTCATGATTAGGAAATGTCTAAATAAAATGTACTGTCTGCTGATGGTTGCAGTGGAGGGTAACGCACTGTATTATGCAACCACATCCGTAACTAAACCGAGTACTGTCACTATATCCGATAAATAAATGTCCAAATAACAAATTTGAGGGTGATACCGCTGTCTACACACACACATACACCCTTGTCCTCAGTGCACAAGGTTCTATGAGTTTGCACTTTGGCACAGTTTCGAGCTACATTAGCAGGCTTACATGTTCATAATGGCCACTGAAGTTTAGTGATAATATATACCTTGATCCCAAATATCAGTTTACCTTATTAGCAAGATAAGTGCTAAGATATATTTGCTCATTAGCACAAAAGACAAAAGTAATGATGAGGCAGATAGGAATGTCATTACTTTTGCAAGTATTTGGTCATTAGATTTATTAAAAATGTACTGGTGCTAGACTAGGCCTGTCCTGGTCTTGTGATCACCAAAAGACATCCAGAAAAGGACATGAATAACTGTGACGACTTTCATAGCGCAGTGTAAATCACTAATAGAGACAACAGTTACACGAGGAGTTTACGATCTATCAATTATCTTGATCAGTTAGTTTGGAACTGAATCAGTTCTCTACAAATGCTGTTTGAACTAGAATGGCACTCAGTAGCGCACATACCTCCACCAAGACCCGACATTCCTTTTTGATTCATCCAACCTAATCCAAAGTCAAACTCAATAGCCCTGCATCACTCTACATTTAAAACCACCCATAACTGTTTCATCATAATACAAGTTTATAAGATCTTGGATCCGCATTGAATTACACTCACTCGTAGATGCCAGCCTGTATTATTACATGAGAAATAAGCAAAAATATTGAAAAATTAGCCTTGCAATGTTAGAGTGAGAATATAATCCTGGATGTGTCCTTTTATCCAGATCTGAAACAGAATTTTAACTGGGTTTATTCCAACCTACCAACCAACCAAGAAACAAACAGAATAGGAGAAAGACATTTCCCCTAAATGTCTCCTTGAAGCTTATGACAAAATGAGCCGGAGAGATGCAGAAGTAAAACTTGGTGTTCCTCAAGCTAGCATCTCATGGTTGGCAGTCATGGAGACAGAAAACAAAAAATAAAATCATGAAATGATTTACTATAAGGTACTATAATGTGTATTCATTTGTTAATTTATAGAGTACTTTGAAAAATCAATAAAATTCAGCACATAGCAAAGACGTCCATTTCATTCATCATTATATTCATGTTATAAACATACAAATGTCACTTAGATGAGAATTATAGAAACATTAAAAAATCTGTCATAATAATCATTTACTCATAGTGATCAAGTGACATGGACAGCTGTGATCATTATACGTTTCCATTGTAATCATCCAATCATTGTCAAGACATCTCAATCAAAAACTAAAAGTAAAAGTAAACTGTCAGTCTCATGGAGGTGCTAAAGCAAAGTCAAGGGATGACCGAAGTCACGATGACATATTGCCTGAGAACCACTACAACAGGCTAAAAAATCTGCAGTGTCTCCAGCATTTAGTTCTGGCTGCTAATTCTGCAGCTCCTGAAAAGAATTCCTTCTCTCCTCCCTTTTGGCTTCAGAAGGGTGTCTCCATCTCCAGTAGGGAAACACTACGTCCCTTTTGATTGTTCTTTCTCTGCACAGGTGTCCCAACCATCCAACAGGAATGACGAGTGCAGTGACAAGAACATTCTTTGGAGACTGAACTGTTGTCCCAGCAGAGGAGTATGAGTGCTTTTCCCTCTGCACTGAAAGGGTTTGTTTGATTTGTTGATATACAGCACTGTGTGGCAGATGTTTCTCAGTTGATGGGTCTGTCAGCGGTTGGACAAATATACAGGAGTTGACCACATTCGTGTTTGATACAGATGATGTCCATCAGCAGGTGGGGACACAGTAGTACAACATCCCAATTGGCTTTGAAGTCTGTCAGAGGGACAAAAACCTTGTTTTGGTATTTACAACATCACTGCTTGAATCTGGAGGGTGCTTACCCGTGGTCCAGACTGCCTCCATTGTTGCCCACCTTGCAACACATTCTTTCAGCTTTACCAGCAGTCCCACCACACCCATTCCCGCCAGTCCCCCACCTCTGTCATTGACCTCCAGTCTCCATGGTGGATGCACAGCTAAAGAGACCGGGAGGCCAGGGTCACTGGTCCTGACAGGCAGCCTTCACTGATCTGTCTGTTGGCTAGACACATCGACAGGGATTTGGTTACTGTCAGCAGGGTACTTCAGAAGACGACCCGACACACACATACACATACACACACACACACACACACACACACACACACACTGGGTGTGCTCTCTCTTTCTTCCCCTCTCTGGCTCACAGGCTCACAAACACACATTTGGTTCTCCTCTAGTTCTGACACACAAACACTCACATTCACAATCCCTCACTCCAAATTGCGACACAATCACACACATGCACACAAACCGACACGGCATGAAGGCGCTCAGAGGACATGAGTAAGCAGGCCTCAGTACTTGATTCCAATTTCCCCGTGAACAGATGTTACCTGCTACCATTTAACAGCTCTTGACACTGCCGCTGAAATGGATGCACCGGCCGTGCTCCAACACCGTTTCCATCCTGACCTTTCCCCAGTAGCTGTTTCTTCAAGTTGTTTTGCTGCTGTGAGCTCCTCTGAGAAGGAGCTGGGTGAGTTGCACCTGTTACATCAAGAGTGATGACAGCCTAACTCTCCAACATGCTTAAAGGCACGACTGGAAATTTAGACAAGGGTAAATTAGTGGAATTTTCTGGTTGTGAACCTGAGGTCTAATTGTTCCAGCTTGTAGAACTGTGGATCTGACATTTATTTCAAATGACTGATTTTATGGAAATTACATACATCAGACTTTGTAAAATGTGTACTAACACTGTTTATTTCAGGTAGTGTTGTGGTCTACAGTAGCCTCATTGCCTGTTTGAAAAGGCCCTTAATTTAGAAGACATACTGTATTTATGGCTGGAATTATGTCCTAGAAACTCTTATCTGTCACCTGCATCAGTTTGGTCTGAGTGCACCTGTGCGAGGTGAGCTAACCCAAGTGGAATGTTTCAGAGATATAATCAGAAATACAGTACTTCATTTGTTCATATTGCACGTTTGCCATATGGACATTTTATAAACAGAAATGCTTAGTTATGCAGGGTTATTAACACTTCTCCCTCCTCTCTCCCTCCGTTCCTTTGAGCTTTCCTCCCTTTGCTCTGGTAACCGTATCCCTGTGAATCACCAGGTGATAAATGATCATTTCTTTCCAGCAGAGTATGGGTGGCTTCGCCTGACCCTGCAGTTCGACCTCGCTCACACAGACAGACAGACAGACAGACTGCAGAACAATAAACCGCGATTGTTGTGAACAGGCACTTTAAGCTCCCAGTTTTCTTCTCTAAAACTAATAATATCTGTCACACAAGAGTGTACGGTAAGCAAGATTTTGTTATAAGTGTTATAACAGAAGTGAAAATTTCAGCCGAACTGTTTACACTGGTAGCACTGGTGCGCCTACCTTTTTCATCTAGGTGCACCAGCACACAATTTAGGTGCAGCTTGTAAGATATTTTTTATTTAAGTTCTGGGCACATTATGTAAATTAGTGTAAACTTGAATGACGATACACACATACATGTTTTTCTTCATTTAAATGACATCCCAAGTAAAAAGAAGTTGTGATGAACTGAAATTCAAAAAAGTTACAAAGTATCTGGCAAACTCAAATAAACCAATCTCAGATATTTATAAAATACATTAATTGATATAAAAGTGTAACCAATGTGACCAGTGAAAATATTTATGAATGTATGACCAAAACAGTTACACCCTGTCTTAAAAGGGTAATTAGAACATGTCAGTATTGGCTCACTCTGTTGCAGTGTGTGTAATAATAACAAATAGGAAATGGCAGTTGTCTGGTATGTGCACAAATATAAAAAAATAAATAAAAATCCTTTAGGACTAACATCTCTTTACAGCTGAATGTTGTAATTCTCTCTATATATTAAAGTATAGTTAAGTCGTATTCTGTAGATACAAATGTTTACATCCTCATGGCTTTAAGAATAGTAAAGTACAGTTGATGTATACATCTTGCTCCAGGCAATGGAAATCATTCTCTTGTTCTTTCTCCCGTATGTTGCTGATTTCCAGCATCTTCCATTTGGTTTCAGAGGAGTGTGTTTCTTCCTTGGTGCACGCTCCTCTGGTGTATGTATGTGCCCTATCAATATAATTAGATTCAACTGAGGCATGCGTTCCCTGGGAAAGACTTTCCTGCAACTACATGTGCACACAATGATATCGGGCCTTTCCATCTGCGATTTCAACACAGCGCAGGTTTTTGAGGTAAAAACAAGCAAAGGATTCTTGAAAACTTTGAAACAATGCCGATATACTGTAAATACCCTCCAGTTTCCATCACGATAAACTTGACATGCCCTATTGAGTGTAACACCCCTTGATCCGGTTTGAAAGGTTTTTAATCAAGATTGACGAATTGGAGGTGGAACGTTTGCAATTGCCTTCATCTCGGTTAAACATCAAAGTGAGTGAACAACCTGAACAGGATGTTATAATCAGTAATGTTTCACAATGCAAAAAAGAAAAATTAGCGAGATAAAATTAATCTCAGCAACTACGATGAAGAATTTGCCAGAGGAAACCTGCGCACACTTGAACAACAGAATTAAGTTTCCTGTGCACCTGTATGATTCCTTAATACGACATCTGCCCTTCAGTATTGCCTGCCATGCACCGCTCACGGGTGGCACAGCCGTGGGAAGCAGTGGTTCCTGGTCCGACACGCATTCCTGTCCCCGAGTGCACACACGAACACACACCTAGACAAAAAACACGCAGACACACATAGACACACTCCCCCAGCCCGCCCACCTGGGCTGGATGACCCCCTAAACAGCTCCAATTACCAGGCACTGACAGACAGACAGATTAGGTCTGAACAAGGGTGCTGAGGCCTGCACGGACAGACGGACAGACAGAAAAGGCAGGCAGACGGAGACAAAGAGATGGACAGAAAGAAAACAGGTAAAAGGAGCAGTATGGCTGCCGTAGACGGCCACGGAGAAAGAACGAGGGATGGAAGAGACAGAGAACTCACAAGGGGATTTTGTCATTAATTACAGAGAGTATGCTTACATGAAGTCTTCATCAGAGCAAACCAAGGTGGAGATTAGTTTGCTCTTTCACCATGACTGAGGTTCCCATGTGCCTCCCTCTACCTCCCCTTTGCGCACACACACACACACACACACACAAAGCAATTTTCTTCCTTGAGGCAGCCTCCTTCACCCAGCAGCCACCTTCACTCACGACCTAAAGCAGACTATAACAAAACCTCTGTTAATGTGAGTCTCACCGAACACACACACAGACATGCATGGACACCCTCTCGCTCCGTGTGTCACATACTCTCTGACCAACAGCCAAATCAATCACTTTTCCTACATGAAAGTTTCACTACTGACACAGAGGGAAGGAAAAGGGAGGGAAGGGAAAACAAATTGACAGGGTTGAATGCCAGGCCTCAGGAACAAACAGGGCATTTTTAGGGCTTAAGTGAAGACCGACCAATAAATTGACTCCGGACCATGCTGACAGAAGGCACTGAGGCATTTTAGATGATTTATTATAAGAGAATTTGGAAATTTTTCGCTGTTTTGGCTTCTTTGGTCAGCAAAATAGTTCCCTTTTTTCCAAGACTTAGGAAAAAATTGCTGCTCGTGGTGGAATTTTTTCCAATTAAGCCAGCGTTTACGCAGTAGTGGATGAGGTGATGACAGAGCACGCTATGTGTTTAGACATGGGGTGGGAGAATGACTGCCCTTCTCATAAGGATTTTGGGGAGCAAGATTAAAACAGTGAGTTTATTGTTTGGAGAGCCTTACATGATACAGCTGATCCCCCTTGTCCCAGCCCGACCGCTAACCCACACTGGTGTAGAAACACACACACATACACAAACACACTGATTCCTCACAGAGCGCAAACGGATCTCTGCCTCTAATCATGAGGGCGACTCCGTGACAATCATCTGACAGCCGGTAAAAAACATTAAATCACGTTGACCTCAGCAACGGGTTGTGCTCACAACAGCAGCGGAAATGTCAAGTGTAAAGCTTTTTTTTCTCGCTAATAGATCTCATGTGTGGCTTTGGTTTCCCTCTCTCTGCCTTTTTGTAATTTTTTATGACTGTGATATTGAATGTTTTGCATTTGGTGATTTTGTTTTTTCCCTTTTGTGTAATTTACACCAGGGAATGAAACTGAGGTCTTCATGAGGTTCAACATTTCAATGGAAAGTTTTTGATATTACTTGCTGGAACAGTGGTTCTCAGTGTTTTTTCTGTCAAATGCCGCTTTTAGACTCCAAAGAAAAATTGAAAAAAATGTTGATATGCTTGATTCTTTTGTTTTTGCTCAATCACAGTCGCCTGTTTTATTACTGCAGAGTTCTAATCAAGCTGTACTTAACCTTTGGTTTCATTGCCTGAATAATGAACAATAATAATGAATTTTGACAACTGGCATTAGCTCTAGTATGGTTTCTGATATTAGCAGTGTTGGGGAAGCTACTTTGCAAGCGTAGCTTGTAAAACTACATGTAGATCAGACTGGCAGCAGTTTGAACAAACTACATTTCTACCCCTGGAGAAATGTAGTTTGTAAAAATACTGCAAAAAACAATCAACATATGGTGTATATGAAACAAAATATAATAGCCTACAAAAAATTCACATGCCAGCAGAAATATGCCTCTCAACTCAAGTTTTATTTTTTAAAGAACAAAAAAATCACAGGAACTGCAGAGGCACTAACACTTAGGCACTAGGGCTAGATAACAGGGCAGAATCGCTTGTTGACACAACACATGAGCAGTCTCTCAAAGTTTTTATCAGACAGCCGGTTCCGTTTGGCACTAAAAACATCTTTGCACTGCCTTCCTTGGCACAATGAGCCGTCCACTCTGTGAAGCATCTGAGTGCTGCCAGGGCAAGCCAATCAGTGGCAGCGTTGGCTTAGCATGTCATGACTTGTTTCATGCCTTTTTTCAAAGAAAAATAAAATAACATTTATATTATATAGGTCTTTTTTTATATAAAAAAAAATATTTCATGTTATTGGCCAAAATTGTTGTTTGTAAATTGAGTAAGTAGTTGTAGTTGAAATACTTGCAGCACAAAATATGAATGTAGTTTAACTACCAGTAAGTTACAGCAAATTGTAGTTAAGCTATGTAGTTCAACTACATGAAGTTTAAGTCTCCCCAACACTGGATATTAGTAACTAAGCCGGAAAATGTCCTATAGTCTCATTAAAAATATCCTGTGGTTTCATGCTTTAAAATCTTTTGTCTCTCAAAATGTGCAGTGGTTCTTCCAAATGTTGAAAGGTTTCCCGAACAATGGTCTCTTACTCGGCAGTCATCTCATGAAACCACTGGATATTTTTAAAGTGAAACCACTGATGGCATTTCAACATGTGTAAGAATGAATCAACCTCTCCTGGAAAATTTCCAGTGGTGTCAAGCTTATAAATGTAGAGAAGCTACTGCAACAGTTGTCTCTTGCTTGGCAATCATTTTGCAGAACCACAGGAGATTTTTTAATGACCAGCACCAACCCATGGACACCTACACAGCTGGAAAATGTCCCAACATCTTTAAACATATTCAGTGGTTGGAGGCTTAAAAATGTTGAAATGCCATCTCAAACAGTGATCTCTCATTAAAAACATCAAGTGGTTTCAAATGTCAACTGAAAAGCAAGAGACCGCTGTCACACCCCCAGCATCCCCTCCTCCTCCTGGCATGCAAGTCAACTCATATAAGTCTGAAACTGTTATGCCATGTTTTGTAGAAATGTTAATAAAAGACATTAAAATGAGCAGGACAGCAGGTTGCAGTGATAACTGGTCGCAATTGGAGATACAAACATTGCCAACAATATTTGGGGTAATTGAATATCAAGTACCTTCAGTGGGAGATATGATGTACTAACTTCGATTAAAGCACCCCTTATGTTTAATCAAAGGTTTGAAAGGCAGTTCAGGATGAATTGGAGGTGTTTTCAAGGGCGTCTGGCCGACAGACCGGCTCAGCAAAGTATCTGATTAGAACCACATTTTCGCTGCTAAGTGGGAGATTGATTGAAACAGAAAACGGAGAAAAGGGAGGGAACACAAGGACAGGAGAACTGAAAGAACCCGAGAGCAGAAGGCACGAGGAGGTAAATGAAAGAGAGAGAGAAAGACAGAACAAAGACAGGAGGAAGAGAGAATTGAGTTTGTGTAACTCTGTCAGGGAGCCCCTTCAACAAGTTCAACAAGCTTGACTTTTTCTAAGCAGCTCATTGGATCCAGATGACAACTTCCTCACACTGTCCTGCTCGATGTAGTATTGATCAGCAAGAAGCCCCACACTTGGCAGATAAAAGAGGCTCGTCTGAAAACCCAAATCAGTCATTATTTTGTTGTATATGTATATGTTTTACGATATGATGTATTGACAAATTGTTTAACTTTGCACTAAGTTTAGCAGATCTCAGAGGCTCTGTGGTCAGCCGGCTGTGGAAACAGCTGTAGGAATTGGAAAGATTACAAAACATTTGTTGTATGCACGTGCCTCTTGCTTGATTTCTGTCTTTCTTGCTTTGGGCTGTGATAGAAAAGGGTTTACAAGACAAATCATGCTGACTGAATGTGGGTTTTTGAAGTTTATTGAGCAGTCAATCACTCTGCAGGACAAGATATCCGGTGGAAGAGCTTGGAAAGGCACAAATATATCACAGAGATACAGCCTGAAGTGTTGAAGAGAAAAAGGATAACCTAGTTTAATGGGATAAAATATATGATTTATGACATGAAACACATTGTTGCTAATATCAACTAAAGTTATGAATTGTAGACTGATTTATATCATTTAGTAGTCTTTGATCGAGTTGCTAAAACTCATCACTTGAATGTTCTTGGAAAATTTCGTCTTCCATCTCTCATCAGCGGATCCTAACCCTTTCAGCGGAGCACAAACATAATTTAGGGGTATTTTTTTTTTGTTGTCCTTAGTCCAGTTGAGTTTCCATCTGATTTATTGTGTAATGAAACAAATTGCTCTCTGACCAACATTCTTGTTAGTGCCCTAAACTATTCATGTCTTAGACTTAGAGCTCCCTAAGTTACATTGAGTCATAATTCATTGTAATTGGTTGGTACAGCTGTCGCTTGGCAGAGCACTATCCACTTTGTGCTTTTTTCAATTTGTTCAGCATGTTTTCACAGTGCAAAGTAGATCTACAGCATTATGGTCACAATGAATGTCCCTTAGAACCATTTTAAAACCTCACCTGAAGACCTGACGGTCCAGCTGTTGCTTCCTCAACCTGCACTACATCTGTACTGGATTTCTGAGTTTCCTGAATATATTTTAAAATAATGCATCAGTGAAAAACATGTAATCGTCATATGCATTACACTTATTTAACTAACTAGAAAGAACTTTTGTATATTAAGGGACTAGCCAAGGTTTAGGCTTCATGGAACCAACTTTGTCATTTTAAAAAAGAGAGAAAAAAACAACTCATGATAAAAAAAAAAATGCTAATATAAGGTAAAATAAAACCCAAACATCCTTCACTTTCATTACTGATATCTCACCTGACCTGGTCCAGCTGCTGCTTCCTCAACCTGCACTGCATCTGTACTGGATTTCTGAGTTTCCTGAATGTATTTAAAAATAATGCATCAATGAATAAAATGTCATCTTTATATCCATTACACATATCAAACTTATAAGAAAGAACATTTGGGTACCATTTGAAGAATAACATCTTGACACCTTTAATTATGCAAATCCAACATTTATTTTCAAAATGACCACCATGATGATGAGATTCAAAGGTTACAACTGCAAGGCATCCTAAAACAAAGAACTGCAATGCTCATGCCATCTTTATTCCAAACAAAAATTGCTAATTGACATTGTCAACACCTCACCTGAAACTCTGTTTCTGATTCATCATCAGCTGCTCTACATTTGTAGCTTCATGCTGCTGTTTTTCCTGTGTGAGTGATTCATATTTACTAGCCAGTTACTCACTAGTTTAACCCTTGTAATTGCTAACATTGGTTGAAAGACTAGAGGGGACATAGTTGCCTACGTTCACTACACTAACACCTTAATAACACTTTTCCATAGTAGAATGAGTGTTAATGTTAGGCTAGGAGGCTTGCATTGTGTGGGTAGTTAGCTAACTAACAACAGCCTAGCAGCAAGTTTTCGGTGGCATTTTATAACTACAAAGCAGAAACACGGGCAAAAATGTTGAGACCAAACGAAATACTGATGTGAGGATTTCCTGTCATGATTTCCTGGTGTATTTACGTCAACACAGTCTGCAACAGCCTGCAACAGCCAGCCTGATATCTTACCGTCAGTCCAGCTATATTGCAGCAACTCTGCCACACAGC
>OMLP01036794.1:0-18486 GCA_900302685.1 Spondyliosoma cantharus | reverse complement strand
GATCAAAGCATATTCATGTGTTAGAATGGCCCAGTCAAAGCCCAGACCCTAAATCAATTTGAGAATCTCTGGCAAGACTTGAAAATTGCTGTTCACAGACACTCTCCATCCAATCAGACTAAGCTTGATCTATTTTGCAACAAAGAATGGGAAAATATTTCAGTCTCTATATGTGCATCGCTGGTAGAGACTTACCCCGAAAGACTTGCAGCTGTAATTGCAGCAAAAGGTGGTTCTACAAAGTATTGACTCAGGGGGGTGAATACTTTTGCATGTCACACTTTTCTGTTTTTTATTTTTAAAAATGTTTGAAAACCATGTATCATTTTCCTTCCACTTCACAATTATGCACCACTTTGTGTTGGTCGATCACATAAAATCCCATTATAATACATTTACGTTTGTGGTTGTAACGTGACAAAATGTGGAAAAGTTCAAGGGGGATGAATACTTTTACAAGCCACTGTACATTTATCAGCTTGAAATTAACAACATGATTTGGGATTCCCAGTTTTCAACCTATTCCTTTACCCTGTGTGCAGTTTGGGGACCAGATAATCAGCAAGGGGCTAAGAGGCAAGAATTTTAAACTGTATTTAAAAGTTCTAAATTTAAATACAATGGTAGGGTTGCATAACGTACACTCACGATGGACATTTCCGGACACTTGGCACAGTAAAAGCCCCATAAAATATCAATGCGCGAAAGATCAGCCGGATTGGTTTATATGTCTCTGGGGGTAGGTCGTACACGCATACCAATCATTTGGGAAAAATTTTGAAAAAACACTCCGTAGACACGGTGGCCGGACTACCGTGACTACTCACTATAATCCAGACGACTGGCGTTTTCAACGCACGGTATTCTGGACAGGGAAGAAGGAGTCATTTCTAACATTATAAAAACACACATTTTAGTTGAATAATAATCAGATATTGTTTATTTCTTATTTCTAAGCATTTCTACATGACTTTTTTGTTGATAAATGCTCTGTCATTTGCTCTGTTTCTGTCATTTTGCTGGCGGGTTATCATGTTTTAAAACCAGCCATCTGCTCCTCCCCACCACAAAGCGTCCGGCCGTAAAACCCTCCCCCCGCCATTTTCTGAACGTTCATAGGGGCACACTGGAAACTCACGTTGATTTCTCCGAAACAACTGGCTTTTGAAAGAAGGGAGTGGTCGGTGTCGAAAGAGGAAGGGTCAAGGGTGACACAGATATATATAGTGCCCATGACCCGGAAGTATTTATTTATAGAATTTGCGGCAAAAGGTCAAGTGTCCGGATTACCGTGATGTCCGGAATACCGTGAGTGTATGTTACTGTACATCAGTTCAACTTCAGGTTAAAACTTTTAGAGCCAAATTTTGGATTCGAAAGAGCACATTTTTAGAGTAATGTTATGGAGAGAAAGACGGAAAAAAGTTACAGTCAGTTGGGGCAACAAGTCTAACCTGAGGTCACACATAATATATATGAATATATATTTTTTATATATTCCAGTACTGTGCTGATATTTCATCAGTTTCTACATTTTCTTCCAGGTAGCCAGGTTGAATAAGTGCACGGAGTAAAAACTGTTTCTCCAGCTGCTTCCAGGTATCACCGGGTGCCAGTATCAGTGGCCTCAGTAACTTACAGACTAATGCTGGATTTCTTTGATCTTTTTTAGAATCATCCTCAAGTTCCATTTAAACATGAACACAACAAATTTTTTATCCTGGTAACAAGCAACACCAGCCAAACTGTATATAAGCCTTACCCGTACTATTACAAACACATAAAAGAGTCATACGGATTCAGTGGGTGACATTTTTTTCTCTTTATTATAAACACAGACTGTACATTTTTCTCTCATATATTCCTCCCATATGGACGTTGTTTTTGGACGATAGTGGAAAAAAGCTACATTACAGACACATAAATCATTGTTTGTGTTTTGGTATTTCCATGAGTTTTATTGAAAATAATAAAAAGATAAAGGAGCAGGGAGGAAATTATTATTTAGTAATCTCTCACAGTGACACCATGTTGGGGGCAGATTTCTAAGAATCCTCATTTAAATGTAGAACCAATTAAAAGTTCTGCCTTTTATTATCCCTTGTTTTATGACGATGATTTCTCCACACCGCTCTTTCACCAACTTTACAAAAGTGAGCTTGTTCATTGATGTTTAAGCAGTATAAATCTCAATCGCTTCATCAAAACGTGAAAACAAAAAATTTATTAATGAAGTAGCTGCTCAATATTAAACATCCACCATTGCTGATAAAAATCTGTCAGACTGGACTCAGGCAGAAATGCTCACAGACGACGTAATGTATTAAAATTTTATTCAGAGTCAGAATCAGAAACAAAATTTCTTTATTTGTCCCACCAAAGGGGAACTGTCTTTCGTGTTACGTTAAGTTACATTGGCTGACTTCCTTCCTCACACAGACGTTCAGTTCCATTGATGTTTCCCGGGAAGTTATAGCGACAGGTGACCACATGAATCGCACTGGTTGGAACAGTGTCAAACATCAAATACGTAATAATAATCTATTCATTTTACGACATTTTATGTAGAATTGTTCATATTGCACATTTAAGTCAGCGCTTCACTGAACTTGAAACCTGTCAGACAGCCTGTAAGACTGAAACCAGGATAACATAAAGAGCAGGACAAACCTGAGACTGGACTTGGAAATGTCAAGAGGTTAGAGTTAGTCCATTAGAGTTTTGGAAGCTGTTAAAATGTCCCTGAAATATTAAGAGCCCATATAATGCCAGCTCTCATTATTTAAAGCTGCACTAATCAATACTTTTTATATCAATGGAGACATACAATGTTCATTATCAGTTTATTACTAGAATAAGTTTTCCATGTATTTGTGCTCAAGAAGGACATCAGTCAAACAGCGCTGTATTCCCCCCTCGGTCTGAAACACTCTTATTTAGCTCCTTTCTCTTTAAGACCCCCCTCCTGGATACCCAGTCTCCTCTGATTAGTCAGCTCACACATGCCTGAGCAAGCACCACTGACGAGGCATTTGAGGAGCAGTATTTTCTGTGGGAGAGGGGAGCTTCTGTTTTGACTTTTTCTTGTCTTTTCTAACCTTTTACATACAGGGACAGAAACGAAAAAGCATTACAGGTCTCCTTTAACAGTTGATCCAACAACTACACATAAAGAGAAGGTATTGCTCATATGTATATACGAGAGATTTCACCACAACTTACAGGAACTTGATTTGATTTCTTGTAAACAGGCACTTAAAGAGATACGTCTGCTTATTCTATCTTGTGTTAGGCATGAATAGTTTATTCTGCACTTAAAACACTTGTATCGGCAAACTAAGCGAATACTCTTTTCTTCAGAAGCCCCTTGATGCGTATTCTGCGCAGCCAATGAAGTGTGTACAACAAACATTGCATGTACGCGCACACATGCGCACACATGCACTTGCACACACACACACTAAGCCTGGCCTTGGTTGAAGCTCCCAGATGTGTCGTGTCCTCGTAAAGCAAGACATCTATTCAGACTGAGTTGAAGTGTCACTGTGGGTTAGATCACTGACCCTGTCGACTGACGTCTGTCTCTCCACACAAACACACGTGCGTGCAATAAAACATACATAGACACACATACAAATCACTGCGTTCACTATATCTATGTATGCTTGCTTACATACGTGTGTGTATGTGTGTGTGTGTGTGTGTGCGCGCACTTCCTTGTGGTTTATGCTCGGTCAACAGTCTGCCAACAGCGTGTTTGTCTTGGACGCCTCCAGCCTGCTTGTAGATTACCCAATCAGATAATCAAGGGTATAATTGCATCACATGCATCTGGGAGTGTTTTTCCCTTCCATTATCCCTCATAATGCACACATACACATCGCAGTCACACAAACACACACACACGCACACACTCATGCTGCAGACACACATTGATGACGTACATACAGCAGCTAATTGCCAGAGGTTGTCTGTGCTGAGAGACAGTGAGTCCACTCAGGGTCTCATCTGGACATAAAAATGCTCAAGCTGAATGCTGCACCTTCGACAGGAGAGAGACGTACCTGCTCCTCTGAAACTCGGTCTGAAGTTGTTATAATTATGACGGGGAAGTGGACCGATAAATGATGGATAAGAGAGTAAGAGAGTAAGGTTACTTTAGTATGATATGTGCCCTATTTTCTGACAGGTAATTTAGTTACATTGCAGTAATAAGCAATGTTTAAATGCTGTGTGTTTCATAAACGCACAGCATTTTGTCTTTTACTGGAAGACCTTCACTGTGGTTGGGCTCATCTTATCACATGCATCATTAAGTACCAATATAATGCCATTTGGTGATGTAATGAATTTACCTCAGTGATGTGATGTCATGTAATCTCAAAGGGAAGCAGATGTAAACAGCAACTTGCTATGGTAACATCGCAGTGATAAAAAAAAAAAAGCAGAGGGTTAAACGAGTCTGGATGATCAGAGAGACGCGATCAGTGCAGGTTTTCTATTCTTCAGAAATTCAGAACAACTCTAAGTAGCTATTAGATAAGCCAATGTACACCAGGGCCCATATTCACAAAGAATTTTAAGGCTAAAAGTAGCTCCTAACAGCCGAATTTAGGAGCCACTCCTAAAAATAATCGGTCATTTATAGTGTCGCAACATAGTCCTGTTGGATAGTTGGCCTATGTGGACAACTAACAGGGTAAATACCGCTTTTATTGACAGTTAACGTTTTTCATCGCAATCTTCTAATTTTTATTTGGCCAAAGCGTTTTTCTTTTTTTGTTGGGGGGGGCACATAATTCTCCTCATGAATACATTTCTTTATCCAATATCTTTGTCATGGGCTTGTAGGCAACTTCCTTATTTACTTCATGCATTGCGTAGCCTAAATGACTTTTCAACAGGCTGCCCTGTCACTCAACAACCAATCACCGCTGTCACCGCTTCTAAGTGCGTCCTTCTAAGTTGATGTCATCCATAGAGAGTTACTTCTAGTTTAGGAGTTCACTGTTTTCATAATTCAGAATTACTTTTAACAAACGACTCCTACATAAAAACTTTTAGTCCAATTTAGGAGTACTCCTAACGTTAAGATAAAAGTCTTTGTGAATACGGGCCCAGAAGTCCAAATGATCTAAATAGGGATCCATCTGATCTCTTGTATTTACAGGAAAAGGAAGTGCTTTTTTAGAGAGATAATAGCCCCATTTACACTGGTGTTTGGATGTGGCTTTAGTGCGCCAATTCCCTACCTCCGTCTCAGTGTGAATCTCTCGGAGGCGGCGAGGGGTGACATTACGCTCCTGCGCTGATACGCCTCTGGAGGTAGTATCAGGGCCGCATTATTGCCGAACCAAACCAGTGTGAATGGATAAGCTGGCTTTGCGTATCGAGGGCGTGTCGATCGTACAGTCTGATAACTGCACAGGTCCCTCGCTCAACTTAATAAAGAGAAATTTTTGGAGATGCTTCGCTCTGTCTGAATCACCATCGGTGGAGAATTGGCGGACCAACGATGCGGAGATAATGCGTCTTCTCCTGTGTAAAAATGGCTAATGTAAATTAAAACTGTGAAAAAAAAATTGATATGTCATCTTAAATTCATAACTTGCACGGCCCAAATATGTCCCCAGGTCAAGCAGTGTCAGGAATGTACACCGTCATCTCTGGTTTACAGTGGACATGTTGGGAAGGTGTCACTCCAGAGATTTATATTTCTTTATTTTTATCATTTCCTTCAGAAACAGACTTTCAATCTGCTTACTTTTTCGAACATCTCGTATAAATTTAATGAAGAGAAGAATCAGAGAGAACTCAACCAAACAAGTTCCATCACATTATCTAATACGGTATGCCTTTGCATAGTGGCAGGATTACTCATATGAGTATGAACTTGCCTCGAGCTTCGAAGGGTATTGAAATGGTGCATGAAATATAGAACTTCGGTGCATTATTTCATAGTCTCAAATTGCAGCACGTAATCTGAGGAACGGCTTGAGTGACTCTTAATGAAATAGAAAAACTGAGAAGACATGAAAATGAATGGACTGCAGCGTTAATATTTCCTCCTGGGGCATTTTGCCTCAGGCCATGCGCATCTGTAGTCAAGAAAATCTGTCTCTCTCTCTCTCTCTCTGTTTGTCTCTTTCACCCTATCAGCCCCCCTCTCTCTCTCTGTCTCCCTCTCTGTTGTGTTGTTTTTTTGGCTGTCTGTCCCTCTCTGTTTTCTCTCCCACTCACCAGATTTCCTCTTTCCAACTTTCACAGGACAAATGCCAAAGGCAGCATTTTTTTTTTGTCTTCAGCTGCCATCACTCACTGTGTTATGTAAGACACTGCTCATGTTTGTGTGTGTGTGCATGCACATCCATATGTGTGTGCAAAATAATCCAAATGAATGGATTTTGTCGGTCCTATTACTATTATTCTCTATCTTATTTCTATATGATTGATAATGATGTTTTAACTTTTGGAAATACAATTCCTATAATACTTTGCTCTGTAAATTATGCTGTGGGCTGCAACTGTTTTTAGCTCAGTACGTTTACATTATGCTAAATTTGCACCTTAAAAGGAAACCAAATTAGCTATTAGCAGTATCGCTTTACACTGTAATCATGGAGGTACAAACAACTATCACTGGAGTAATTTGATACTGCATAAGTCTTAAAATTACACAAACACTCAAATTCTGGATTGATGAGGAGCATCTTTTTTCTATGATTTTAGGCAGATTTATTGACATTTGCTCATGATGGACTTGGAGATGTTAGTAGATAATATTACATGCATTTATGATAATAACTTATTATTAATAAATTAGTGTAAGTCAAATATAATCTAAAATTTGTGTATAATGTCTGTGCGTTCAAATTTGACTGCATTTTTGGGGTTCGTTATTCACACGTAATGTATAATGATAGTGGTCGGAGCTCCATGACGTCCATGACTCATTGTGGACTACTGTTTTGAAGCCTTGACTTTGGTAGTGTTGTAGTTCTTGACATCACATTTTGACTTGGTCTTCAGACAAAAAGGACACTTGGAAGACCATATCTGCAGGGATATCTCTGTATTGAGTAATTGTTTGCTACATACTGTACTTAATGCTGGTTTCTGTGGGAAAACGAGAGTCTCCCAGGAAACAGACATTTCTCATTGTACACTACACACATAGTATATCTGGCAACAAAAGAGGTGAATGAAGTGGAATTTTTTTGTTTTCTGTGGTTGTTTTCATGACAATGTGGTTCTTTCAGATCAATTTAATGGATGTTTATTGTTTGCATGTTCAACATTTTATTGTCCGTTTGTCATGCTGTGTGGAACTCACACTGATCTTGATCTTGACTTTGTCCCACACCCCTAAAACATAGCAAAATGTATTGTCTATATTGTACTCTTAATGGGACAATAATTTACAAGATGAGCATTGTGCTTTATTGAAGAAGACCATAAACTCACCAGGAAATTGTTTACTGAGGCAATAAATCAAGTGAGACGCAGGGTAATTTTCTCTTAAGCTTATATGCAATTGGACTTCTTTTTGAATTCGCTCCCTCCTGGCCAATAGAAAGACTGCAGGTTTAAGGTGTTTCCGCATTAGCTTCACGTCTCAGACTCGGAACACTTTCAAAATGTCTATAGTCAATAACCATGCAGGCAGATTGGGCATGGAAATTAACTACTAAGCCAAACTAAATCAAGGTATTGTTTATATTTCACTGTGGTATTTTTAAAGACGTTGTTGTTAATTGGGAATATTCAAGTTAAAAACACTCAAAAACCAGCAGATCACACACCATATCTGTTTTCATTTCCAGCTCTGTCATGACTTGTCTTTCAAGGTTTGTTTAACCCGATATGGAGCGGAGAGCTTATTTCAGGTCAAGTTTTCAGTATTTAGAAATAATTGGATTCATTCTATAAATGGCACCCCGTTTTCTCTGAGCTGTGGTGAAGCGTCACCAAGTGAGCGCTTGGTTCTCATCTGGAAAGCAGACGAAGAAGTTGGCCTTGGGCTGTGATGTGTATACAGGATGGTACACACACACACACACACACACACACACACACAGCACACACACACACACACACACACACACACACACACACACACACACCTAAATGTGTTGCCGGTTTGGTTCCTTAAGGCCTGATGCATCTTGTGCTAATGTCAGTGTGTGTCCCTCTTTTTTCATTCAGCTTATTTTCTTCACCATCTTTCTTTTGCTTTATCCTCCTCCTACTTTTTTTCTCTTCTCTTCCCCTCTCTGTCCAATCTCATTCAGCAAGGAATTCAATGAGTAAGTCCTTATTGGATGAAGCTGCTCTGGTGTGAAACATGCTGAGTGTCTTTAGTTTAGCCTGAAGACAGGGATACCCAGAAGAGCCGCTTTCTTTCTATGGATTTGTTCTCCTTTAAGTTTGCTGCTCGTCGTCTTCCCTCTTGTCTTTGGTCTTTTCCGACCAGTGTTTTCTTCTTTTTGTGGACACACACCAGAAAGCATCAAAGCTTTTTATATGGAGTAGATAACACCCAGTGTATGCATCACTGAACGATACAAGGACAGCATAATGAAGCGATATAGAAAAATAATAAAAATCTTCATGTTATTTTGTGGTTACTTTGTATTTACGGACCTCTACTACAGGATCTGGGTTAATATTTCCCTGGGGAAATTCCTCAAATAAACAGCCATAAAATAGCTGTTTCCTGTGGGTTTTGCAAATGGCAATAGGCCTAAAATCTAAAAATAATACTTTCTTTTCCGCCGTTTGATAAAATTAAAGCCCCTACACACTTAAAAATCCCCCCACGCAGGCCCTTTCACTTATGTTGCCTGACTAGACCTCTTCTCAGGACTTGCGCTTGAGTGACAGCTCCCTCACTCTCCTTTTAGCTTTATTACACCTGTTAGTTTGGACAGTTTATCTGTTATTACGCCCCATTCCAGACGACTCAGAACTTGAAATTTTTCAACCTCCTACCAGAAAAAGTGCAAAGGAACAACACTCAAAGTCAGAATTCCTACTTACCTCGAGCAGTTGTCTGATGTCACACAACGATGGGTAGGGGCTAGAATGTATTTCTAGACCATTGTATTTGAATTGGGCCGGTAAATATTTAGAGTCGGCAAGTATAAAAGTGCTGTAAAATGACATAATGGCATCTTTTCCCTCCTCTATTTCGTTTATGCAAGGAGGCTGCACTGCTGAGGGTACGATTGTGTGAACACTTGCAAAGAGATATCAATTTCTCACAATTTTTGTTAACTTTTGGCATCATGCACCTCGAACGCTCATAGTCAGAAGTTGGAAATTCCAACTTCAAACTTTGACTGGAATGCAGCATTATGTATATATTATCCATTGCATTCGCACATCACAGCAGTATGGTGAACAATTACTTTCTACCTCTTCATCACTTTTAGTTTATAGAGTATTTGTTGGGGATACATGTAGTAAATATTTGTGGTTTTCATTTTCACCTTCATTCAGTTGATCTGATCAATAGAAAGCCTTTGAGAGTGTGCTTTAGAAGCCGACTCCTCCTGTCTTTCGTTAAATGCCTTTAACTGTTAAATCAGCTGCTGCAGCTGCTGGTGAAGTTTGCTGACTTTCCAATCAAACACCCATTTGCAGCGAGCATCCATGTTTTTCTGAGCAAGTGCACTGGAGAGCTTTTAGTCGGGAGTACCGACTGAGAAATTCCAGCTTCTGACTTGCAATGGAACGCACCGTTAGTTCACTGAGTTGGTGATATGATTTAACTCCCAGTGTAGCTCCACCCAACTTCAAGCTCCACCCAACTTTAACCAGTTATCCAGAGTTATTGAAAACACCTGTGTGGGTGTGCAAGGCTTTTAAGTGATCACAGCAATTCATCACACTGACTCTTACTGACATGTATTTTTTAAAGGTTTCATGAATTAAAGATTCATGTTTGCAGGTGTCTGCAAGAAGTACTTTTTCTGTCTTTTCAGGAAATTGAACATTGAAGAAAAAAACGGCATGCTCCCTACACTTGTGAAGGTAATTGAAATTAAAATCGAAAAAGACTTCATGTTGTTGATCAGACAGCTGAGTTCAGGGTAACACCAAACCTTTTCCATCATTCATGGAGCTCTTGTTCATCGGTTGGTTTGTCAGCAGGATTACACTAAAACTACAGCACGGATTTCCAGGAAACTTGGATGGAGGATGGGTCTCAGCTCAGAATCGACCATATAAACTTTTAGTGTGGATCTGAATCAAGGGACGATTACAGCAATTGTTTCTTCACTAGGGTGTTGGACATTATTGTTAATTTCTCAGGGAATAATGCATCATATTTAGGTGGCTGGTATCTAGTGAGTACAATTTGAGGAGCAGATTTAAATATGTATTTGTTATTGGATGAGACTTGATTGAATTAAAGGGGACAGTTGGGCCTTGGCGGAGGTAGGTGCTCTACTGAGTGCCATTCTCATATTTTATATTGCATCATACTAGTTTGGAGCCTTCTGTCAATTAAAGGGTTTGAATGGTTCAGTGGTGGCACACGAACAACAAAGTAGACGAAGTAGACCAATACTTTGTTGTCTTTTGATTTTGACGGAATATGTATGTTTTGTATGTAAGAAACTCCCACCTAAATATGTTTAATTTGGCTTAACGCTGAAATGCTTGCACCGTGAATCTAATCTGAAATATAACATTAAGTGTTGCTTCAGTGTGAATATAAATGATCAGCTACACTTAAAAGCATCACCTGGACAACTTTGGAGGGGGAAACATGAAAAAGCCAAACTTGAAGCACAGACACTAAACGGGATGTAAGTCATTATGCATGCAGCTCGAAAATGGAAGCCTGGTGTCTGGATGCTCGAGCTGTTCCCACGGGACCCGGCCTGAAATGCTAGCGCCCGGCAACGTCAGTGTCAATCAGCAGGAGCAGGAAGCTGACAGAGAGAAGTGGGTTGCTGGAGCTGTGTGACGCAGTCCCCTCACTCAGTAACAGGAGCAGAGAATGACAAGCTGGCGTCAGTGGCCTTACATGGGTACAACAACGAGGGAAAACACTCCACTTAGCCGTGGAGCCTTGGAGGGAGGAGGAAGACTGGGATGAAATACAGTTATTATCACTGAACAAATTCCAGTTAGCATTCTATTATTTAAGTAGATTACATAGGTCAAAAGATTGTCTTGAAATGCACAGATTTCCAATGAAAATTAAAGGATTAGGTTTTTCCTGAAAAAGTAGGGTTTGGTGATCTCTTCCCATGGTTTCTGGGATTTCGCATCTATAAACAAAAGAAAAAAATACAGATGCAATAACTGAAAATGTCTCTGCTTGTCGAATCCGGTGAGTTAGAAAAATCTTGAAAAACCAAAATATGACAACTTAAACTGTGTTAATGTTGCGTATTGCTGCCGATTCTCAGTCAGGCGTTATTTGATCTAATGTTGATAAAGAAAAAGACACATTATTTTTGCTGCTATTGATTGCTTATTAATGGCTGATTTTGCATACATTCACACACATACATTCTTACATTTAAAGAGACAGTCAACCTATTTCATGCCCCTGTGGTGCCCTAGAGTTATGGTACTGAACCTTTTAGCATGTTGTCTATTTAGTGGGAATGCAGTTATATTAATCATTTAACACATCATCGACAGATAGCGCGCACCTTTCTACAGGAGACGCGATCACATGCCACTGCAAAACCCAAGCAAGCTTTTGAAGTGATCATCTGTCACACATGTGAAGGAAATTAAGATGAGATGTACAAATCTAAATTTACTGACATACATACAGTTACGTGACAGTGCATGCAAAGGCTTAGTCATGCAATGCCACTGTGAAACACACACACACACACACGCACATAAAAACACACACGCACACACACACACACACACACACACACACACACACACACACACTTGCCCAGGGCTATGTTGGTGGCTCCCATCAGCACAATCCATTCACAGGGGACAAGAAATGGCAGGGATACAAATTAAATGATGAAAATATTTTTTTCTATGATTCAAGCGTCAACATTTTATCTATATGTTCTCTGTCTGGTTTATCTAATTTTTCATTATAGCACATATACAGTACATGTGCAACACAGTGAGAGGAAGGCTTTTAAAAATGTTCTCCTCCCCACTCTCGAGTCTACTTTTACTTATTCATAGCTGCCGTAAACAAGCCATCTTACTGTGACTTCTGGGAATGCAGTGAATTTAAAGGAATTGCACTGCATAAATGATATAAGACAAAACAATTTTTCACAACCATTTTTGATTACCAGTATTCATAACATTTGCCTTTCAGTCATTTCCTAGAAGTGTATACGTCATACTTATGCAGTTGTTACCCATTTGACTGTTGTGTTGCATCTACAAACAAAGAGATTCGATAATTTACTGTAAACTGTACATGGTGGAAGGGCCACTTGGAAATTACAAATGTTGTGCTGCCTTCCATCCACATCCCACTTTTAAGAGATGTTCTCTTTTACTTATGTTGTTTATATAGTTTATATAGTTATAGTTGTTTTGATATTCGTAATATCAGTTGACATAATAGAACCCAGAAAACAAAAACAAAACAAACAAAAACTGTGGCTTAAAAGATCGAGGTCGGAACTGAACGAAGGATTTGGAGAATTGTTTCACCATTTAATGCCACAATGAGACACAAGACATTTATCTTTATATTGTTTTGTTTTTATACGAAAAGTATCTACACCAGCTCCTCATCAGAGAAAATGAAAAAGCTGTAATAGTCATGTATCTATATGTATGTAATATGTATGTAGTATGTATGGGGAGCCAAGGGAACTACTCCTACTACTTCTACGTTTTTTCGGGTGATCTTTTTAACTCAGTTTCAATCATGGAAAATAAATACTTTTGCTACTCCTTTTTTCTACTGAAAAGTATCAGTCAGTCATTACACAACATAGACATTAGTAATTGTCACTTAACATGTCCTATGTTGATGACATGATGCTTGTCTTTAATTTTATATGTTGGTCCTTTTGGGCTCCGTGGTAGAGCTCTGATGAATGTGCCGATCGGCCCCTTGCATGTGCACACGGACACACAAACACTTGCTTTTTAATGGAGTGACGTTAGCGTGTAATGAGATCAATAAGCCATCGCTGGTGTGGTCTGGTTTCACAGTGCAATTGACAGGACCCCTGATACGCCGATTGGGAACAATTAGAATCGGTGAGCAGCGCTAACATGGTTCTGAGTGATGACGGTGATGAGTGCATGTCTTAGTTCATGTGTGTGGGTGGGTGAGTCATCACCATCCAGCCCAGGAGTCCCAAGAGTCTCTCTCGCCCTCTCTCACACACACACACTCATGGACACATACAGGCAGCTTTGCCAAATCCATTTGGCAAAGCTAGTTGAGTGTGATTCTCGGGGTCTTTCTGAACCAGTGTGTGTAGAAAAAGATGCTTTACCATCAGTGAAGCTTTTTTCTTTTACTGCACTATGAGGATTACAGAAGTACATAGCTGGTAATTTCTTGAATGCATTTTCCAGGGAAAGTCCAACTGGTTTCTGCCTAATTTCAGTAAAATTTCAGTAAATTTGTAAACGTTTGCAATTCCCGTCAGTGAAAATGAAATGGCATGATCAGCTGTTAGGCAGGAACCAGTTGGAATTTTCCTAGAAATGTATTAAAGAAACCACCAGCTATTTATGAACCACTTATTGGAAACTAGCAGATTAGTATTACCAAATCATGTGGGGGTAAATTTCAACACATTTTGAGGTAATTATTCTGGACATTTCGAATATGTTACTTGGTAAAAACCACCTGCTGATCACAACGTTTGCAGATATGTAAAAAGTGTTTCTCTTGACAGTTTGTAAGGCTGAAAAAGTAATTGGAATATCATCAAAAACTGCAATATAGCCGAGTGCAAATCACAGGAGCTGCAATTTTTTGCTAAAAGTCAAATGTGTCACATTATCCCGTTATAGATAAAGCACTGTGGTGCTACAGAGATGCCCAAGTCTATAAATCCTTTTCACAGATGGAGGGAACATGCTTGTTTGATACAGACCCCAGAATAAAATCACATCATCATCTTTTTTATTTGTATGTAAATAACGTCATTCCCACTAAAAATGTGACACATGTCACTATTGCAATATCTGTCAAAATAATTGATTTGTTTCTCTTGCATATCATTTAGCCCTCATATTTTGCACACATTTGCCTAACGATGGTCTCTGGAAACATTTTTCGTCAATATTGTATATGGATTTTTTCCCTATTGACCACTCGTACATGACATGTACAGGTGGTAATCAAATACTGTTTATTATTGGTATATATTATGTAAATCATTTGCCTCTGCTAATATAAAACAGAGTCGCAGCCTTATTTTTTTACCTCTACAGTTAGGACTGTACAACCAAATGCAATGAAAACAGATGAGACTGACATAATTAACCAGTAATGATATACTGTATATTCTTGTTCTCTGAATTTTATTTAGGTTGATCTCTCTCTCTCTCTCTCTCTCTCTCTCTCTCTCTCTCTCTCTCTCTCTCTCTCTCATACGTGTGTTATGTCTCTTCCTCCCTCTTTTTTTCAACCTCAGCTGGGATCTAGTAAGAACAGTTGCTGGCCAGCAGGGGTTTTGGTCTGGCTTGCTGGGTTCGTCATGACTGGAGTGTCTGAGTCGTGACAAACAGAGAAGCGCGCGTGTTTATGTGTGTGTCGGTGCACGTGTGTGCACCCGTGTGCGCTCGTGCCTCTGAGTATGTGTGCAAGTGCGTAGGAGTGTGTGTGTAAAGATAGACTCGAGCCCTTACATGGCTTTGTCCATCAGACATCAGGCCGGGTTAAGAACAGTCACACAGTGTGTTTTTCAACGATCTGGATCGTTTCATGAAATGAGCGATTTAAGAAAGAGCGGTGATGTCAAAGTACACACAGCATATTTCTTGTGTTGACATAGGGTTAGGGTTACATACTACATACATACATACTTAGATGAAAGTTGTAACTTTTACAAAGCAAAACTCGGATGTTTCTTTAAGCCTAGAGGGCCGCCGAAGAAATTTCTCATTTTATTTTTAGCTTCCGGGCAGTTGGTATTTAATTCAGAAGTGGGTCACAACATCTGAAAAGCTGCATGCTTATGAGTTTGAATTATGTCTGTTGTGTTGAAATAATGGGCTTGATGAATGAGAAGTCCAGATTATTAACAAGATGTGACGTGAATAGATAAAATAAGTTGTCAGATCCTGCGTTCCGCTGTCATTCATTTAGACAACCTATGTGAATTTGCGTCCGTCCAGGGTGTTTATTTTAAAACATAACGGAAACGCTTCATAAAATCATGGTTGAATGAATTTTCTAGGCTCTTTGTTTATGTTGTCATTAAATGTATGTTTCCCCGTGTGAACAGATTTCTGCACACCACAAAAACACCCCAGAGACTCACAGTGTTCATGTCAACAAACAGAGCTCCCCCTGCAGCGTGCAGTGTGTTTATACATGTGTGAGTGCCAACGTTGCACAGTAGTGCCCATTTAGTGCCCGTTTGTTTTGTAGCAGATACCTATGCTGGCATGCTTATATTTGCATGAGTGAAATTAGTAGCAGTCTACTTAAGACTGAATGATGGACCTGTCAAACATTATGCGGCTCAGATGCGCAATAAGGGCTCCGTGATTTCCCAGCGTCTTATAGACTTGACATGAGAAGCGCATTTGAGTCGTAATGGAGGCCGTCAAGGGACAGCAGAGCATAAAGGAGGATTTAAGGGCCTGGGTAAATGACAGAAGCTGAAGTGTGTGTGTAGATCGCTAGAGAACAGAGACTCATATGGTTTTCTCATGTCTGATTTCCATCATGGTGCAGCACTGCAGCTGCATCCTTACTTTAAAATAGCACCATGTTTACCGGCCTGACTCCTTTAACATTATCTACAAAGAACAGCACACACTCGGGATGAAGTGTACATATTTTACATGATCAAGGACTTTCATTGTGATTCAGTGCTTTTATTCTTCCAAACAACCTCCCTCCCATCCTGGGGGCCTCTCATAAAACATGAATCCGCAGTATTAGGCAGATTATCTCATCTGCCATTCAAGATGCAAAGTCATCTCCAGCGGACGACAGTTGCACTGTCAGGTCGACTCATTCTATGCTATTTTATGCATCAGCCTACGGACTATGACAGCAACACACACTCACAGACACACACAGATATGCATACTAGGAATCAGACCAGTTATTACATAATGATAAGGCCTTTTATTATCATCATCAAGAACCAGAGGTATGCATAGTACTGACAATCTGAAATACTCCTATTACTTTCATTAAAGTGAAAGAATTTTCCTGATTAAAAAATTACTCTAACTACTAATTAACTAGCAGTTAATTTCCATGCTAATGTTTTTTTTGCAATTATGAAAGTAACATTGACATAGAAGTCGATATTACATTAGATAGACTGCTTTTGAAGCTCAATTTAAAAAGCTTGACAGACCACTAGCCATAAGATACATTAATGTCATTATCATAACACAAAAGATTATCATTACACATGCAAAAATAGAATAGTAAACGTCAGCTAGCTAAATTTCAGGAGGCACAGCATGCCCTCATGTTACTGTTGTCTTTTTAGATCTGGCCAGATCTGGTCAGGGATTTTGTCTGAAAGCTGAATTTTGTTTAAATGGCGTCACACGGTTTGAGTAAAGTTGAGTAAAGAGGAGAACCATGGTTCAGTATCAGTTTTTAACAAGTGACTATCTGCACACTGATCTCATGCAGTCAGTTAAATGGAGAATACACTGAAGCTACATTTAAACAATAATGGAACATTTTAGTTGAAAACGTTGGTAATCCTACCCGTGATTTGCGACAGGCTCCACAGCTAACTAAGCTGTTTTGGCTTATCAGCCAACGGGCTGCAGTGAAGAATAGCTAGCAAAGAGCAGCAGTTGATGGTGAGGTGCCCCCTTGAGTTCTGGCCATATTTTAAAAATAACACCTTTAAAAGTAAAGACTTTAAGCTAAACTTGTGGTCAGTGTTTGTTTAAATAATAGTTAAACCTCATTCAATGTATTGGAAAAGGTAGTCTTGTTTAAGCTGAATTACATGCCAACAAAGTGGGAAGTCTTTGAGAGGGACCTCTGATCTCAGGATAGCAGCAAGCTAGGCACAGTGACGTAGGTTATATTTTCCTGACTGTAGGTTTAACTTGGTCAATGTCCCTGCAGAAGACCTGGAAATGTCTTAATTTCTTTTCCCGCAACTACTCGGATGTAGACTCCAGGTGTCAGCCTGCCATGTTCACAGGACACAACAACAAACTCTGAGCTAGGAAACTCAACGCTGAAAATGGCAAGTTACCCTAATGCTAATCTTGTCGCTAACGGTTCAAATGTTAACAAGCTAGCAGGTGTTCCCTTTTCTCTTGTGGGGATTTCCGGAGCTCGCTTCAACACATGCAAAAAAAAGTTCCCCAGGATACAATTTGTCAGGGGGCACTGTCACTGCATCTTGACACCAAAGACCAGAAAGCTGGTGTTTTTCCCCGACAGACACAGCAAATGTACAGTGATCACTCAATTAATTAGCGAGGGGGTATCATTGTTATGCATGAAGGCGTCGCCCTTAAGCGTGTTGTAAACACAATTAAATGAACCCGAACACACGTTTTTACTGTGAAGTGAAACACTACAGAGTATTATAGATAACTTTGTCTGGATTATTTGAATGATAATTGCATATTATTGGAGCTCAAATACTTGCATTGGCTTGGTTATTAAGTTGCAGTATTACAGTTTTTCTCAGTTGCTTTGGTACATTTCTCAGATCAGAATGGAAATTCTCAAAACTAGTTGTTCAATCTTCACATCCTTGTGTCACCTGTGCACATCAAAAAAGCAGTTTCTCATTTATTTGGACAAGTTGCAAATGCTTTGGTACATCCACGCAAATGATTATGTACAATTATCTGCTGTTTCCCACATTATCAATTGCTTATGTCATGTTGATCAAAATGTATTATAATGGGGCTCTGTTGAATAGTCTCACCCCCCACAACATTTAGGCATTAGTTCATTGCATAAGTCTTTGCATGCAAAATGGTTGAACAAGTGGTCATAATATGTCAAGCTTATTTCTATACATTTCTATTAGACTTTTGTTTCTAAATCTGTCCTGAATTTGTAATTTGCTCCCAGGTGAATCTTGACTTTCTCTAATGAAGGGAAATGTGTGAAGCATTAGAATAGATCAACCAATGATCAACCAGTTTTCTGAAATAGCTCAAAGGTGCATCTCATGAACTATCAACTGGCAAATATATATAAAGCCGGAGCACAACACAATGTTGCAATGTCTGACAATGGAAGGACAAGGAATTGGAAGATTCTTCCTTTCGCAAGAGAAGATATTCGTTGTGATGTGGATGAGAATGTGTGGTCCAGCAGAAAGG
>OMLP01036793.1:0-10485 GCA_900302685.1 Spondyliosoma cantharus | reverse complement strand
GGAGTGGACGACGCCATCATCTTCCTCCTGGACAGATCACTGTCTCACCTGGAGAAGCCTGGAAGCACTGTGAGGATCATGTTCTTTGATTTCTCCAGTGCTTTTAACACCATTCAGCCTGCACTTCTGGGGACAAGCTGGAGCTCACGGGGGTCGACCAACACCTCACGTCTTGGATCCTCGATTACCTCACCAACTGGCCACAGTATGTGAGGACTCAATCATCTGCAGTACAGGGGCCCCACAGGGAACAGTCCTGGCCCCTTTCCTGTTCACCCTGTGCACTGCAGACTTCTCACACAAATCACACCACACCATCTACAAAAGTTCTCTGACGACTCTGCTATCGCCAGCCTCATCAGGGACGGGGACAACAAAGCCTACAGAGAACTTAAGGACTATGTGGACTGGTGCCAGCAGAACCACCTCCAGCTCAACGTCGGGAAGACCAAAGAGCTGGTGGTGGATTTCTGCAGGCCCAAACAACCCTGCACACAGGTCCAGGGAATGGACATTGAGATGGTGATATCTTACAAGTACCTGGGAGTTCACATGAACAATAAACTGGACTGGACTGATCACACTGCAGCAACATATAAGAAAGGTCAGAGCAGGTTCCATCTGCTGAGGAAGCTCAGGTCATTTAGAGTGCAGGGGGCACTCCTGAGTTTGTCAGGGTGAGGTTGTAATTTAGTAACCAAAATGCAGACCAAACACAGGAGGCAGGAAATGGGGGAAAGAAAAGGCAAGCTTTTATTTTAAAAAAGCTGAGATATACAAAAAACAGGCGAACAAATGAAAATGTGGACCAAAAACAAAGTAGCAAATAAAACAGCTAAACAAAGTGCAACAGAAAAGCACAGTTCAAATCAACATAAAAAAACCAGAAGTCAAAATAATAAACATACCATACGGGACACTTCAAGGGGGACATCACACAAAACAAACTGACAAGGAGTGCAGGGAGAACAAAGATTAAATACAAAGACACTAATGAGGGGATCAGGAACAGGTGAGGAGAGTGAGGAGGGAAGAGGACAGGTGAGGTAACGAAGGGAAACACAGAGGGGAAAGCACAGAAGAAAAAGCACAGAGAGAAACATAGAGGAGACACTGAAAAGACAGAAGAGACTCAAAAGGGCATAAAGTCAAGACCTAAGACACAACAAGAAGACACAGAATCCCGAACCATGACAGACTTCTTTCTATGACTCTGTGGTGGCATCAGCCATTTTCTATGGAGTAGTCTGCTGGAGCAGCAGCATCTCAGCAGCAGGCAGGAGGAGACTTGATAAACTTATCAAGAAGGCCAGCTCCATCCTGGGATACCCTCTTGACCCAGTGCAGGTGGTGGGAGATGATGGACAAGCTGTCATAGTTGCTGGTGAAGGAGTCCCACCCCCTGCAGGTCACTTTCACAGCACTGGGCAGCTCCTACAGCAACAGACTGATACATTCTAAGTGTGTGAAGGAGAGGTATCGCAGGTTCTTCCTTCCTGCTGCTGTCAGAGTCTACAACCAGCACTGCTCCCAGTAGTATACATCTGCATACAATTTTTATAAATACCCATATTTGTTAATTCACTGCCACACTGTTTTTTGTATTTGTTGTACACTAAATATGTTCATATGTATATAGGAGTGTATTCTTTCTATTCTATTTCTTACCTTTTTTAATTATTTTGTTTATTTTTCTCTATTGTTATATTTAGTAGTTATAAGTACTACAGTCCTTTTGCTGCTGTAGCAAAGACATTTCCCCGTTTGTGGGACAATAAAGTTATACTGATTCTGATTTTAAAGTCAGTTCCTGAAATGTCTTCCCTCCTAGATATTGTACAATCAACTTTCAATGTGTCAATTTGACCCGCATACCATACAAGGGTCAAGCGGTATTATTGCAAAGTGAAAGCATCTAGGAACCACAGCAACTCAGCCACGAATTGGCAGACCATGTAAAGTTACAGAACGGGGTCGCTGAGTGCTGAGGAGCAAAGTCACCAACGCTCTGCTGACTCTGAAGATAACTGAAGAGTTCCAACCCACCTCTGACATTCACATCAGCTCCAAAACTGTGCACTGGGAGCTTAATTGCATTGCTTTCTTTGGCCAAGCCGCATCACCAAGCACAATGCCAAGCATTGGATGGAGTAGTGTAAAGCAAGCTGCCACTGGACTCTGGAGTAACGAATCACGCTTCTCTATCTGGCCGTCTGACGGACAAACGTGGGTTTGGTGAATGCAAGGAGAATGCTACCAGTCTGACTGCATTGTGCCAACTTTAAAGTTTGGTGGAGGAGGGAGTTGTTTTTTTTTTAGGTTGGCCTAGGCCCCTTAGCTTCAATGAAGGGAGATCCTAATGCTTCAGCTTGTGTAGCATGACTGTGCCCCAGAAAACAAAGCTAGGTCCATAAAAGCATGGGTGGATGAGTTTGATGTGGAAGAACTTGACTGGCCTGCACAGAGCCCTGACCTCAGTCCCATCGAGCACTTTTGGCATGAACTAGAATGGAAATTGCGAGCCAGGCCCTCTCGTCCAACATCAGTGTCTGAGCTCACAAATGCTCTTCTAAATTCCACCAGCATGTCCAGTTCCCCAACAGGGGAAGAAATTGCAGACAGAACAGACTGAAGCCAGTGCCTTGGTCAAGGGCTCTGACTGGAGAATGAACCTAATGCTTTGATAATGGGGGAAACAGGGGGAAACTCATGCAGGCACATGAAGAACATGCAAACGTCATATAGAACCCAGGACCAAACCCAGGACCTTCTTGCTGTAAGGCTACAGCGCTAACCAAGGCACCACCGTGCTGACCAAAATGGTCAAACCATCAGTAAAAACTGTTAAAATGTTGACAGATAAAGCTACAGCAACTCTACAGGTCTGTTTTGAGTGTACAGAAAGGCAAATGTTCAGAGATGATGCCATTCAGAAGAACATCAGTCTTGAGAAATCTACTACAAGGAGGCAAAGACGGGACATCAGTAGAGACTGGAGAGGGACCTCTACCCCTACAGCACAACATCCCTGCCAGCCTGGTGGTCTGGTTTCCTCATGTAGGTCGTATAGGGGCAGTGCTAAATTAACTAAATTAATTTCATAACCAGTTAAAAAATCCTTCTAGTAAGTTTAAAAATGTCATCATGGAATGTTCAAAAATATTGCCATTGAATAATGTATGTTGCGTAAACAGCCATATCAATAATTTTTACTGAAACTGTATTATGCATTACACATTAATGTTCTGCTAGATAAAATGAACCTGATGGGCTGTTTTGTGTATTAAGTCGATTGTGGTTATTTTCAAATGTAGCTCATTTCTCTTTTCCTCTCTCTGACTGTGCCAATTTTCTTTGTCAGATGTTACAAATAGGAACCCTGTCCTGTAGAACTTGAAGTCATGCCAAATTTGTTGTGTTTTATCAGAAACAATGTCCCCTGCAACATGGCATGTCTTCAGAGGTGCCTTCATCATTATCGCCATCACTGCCAGAGCTAAACATGAAGAAGGTAGCAAACTATTAGAGCCTAGGGGACTAGGGGACAATGTTACATTGCATTGTGAAGTATTTTAATCAGTCTACTGTTGACAATAGCTCTTAACTGTGTATTTAGTTGTGTAGCAGGCTAACGTTCTAGCCAATATTGAAAACAGTGTTGGTACATCCGCGGCGAGTTGCTTAATGTTACTCAAAGGTGGAAACATCAGCCTCCACATAGCTGTTGCAGACTTGAATGGAGACCCAAGTGCAGGACACAGAGCAGGTTTAGAGCAGTAAAGGTGTTTTATTGTTAGGCAGGGTTAGGTGAGGACTGAAGGCACCGGACCTCCTAATCATCTGTTTGTTCCGGAGGAGGTTCGTTCCCAGGTGCTTCAGTGGGGACACTCTTCTAAGCTAAGCTGCCACCCCGGAGTCCAGCGGACCTTGTTGTTCCTCCGCCAACATTTCTGGTGGCCAGGCCAAGCCAGAGACATGGGTGAGTTTGTGGCAGCTTGTGTGTTGTGCACTAGGAGTAAAGCATCTCATCGCTCCCCCACAGGTGTCCTCCGACCCCTGCCCATTCCTAGTTGTCCCTGGTCCCACATCGCGGTGGACTTCGTCACCGGGCTTCCGCCCTCAGAGGGAGACACAGTCATCCTCACGATCGTGGACCGTTTTTCTAAGATGGTCCACTACGTCCCACTAGCCAAGCTCCCCTCGGCCACTGAGACTGCTCACCTGCTGGAGCTACACGTTTTCCGGCTTCTCGGGTCTAGCAGGCTTTCTGCAAGGCATTCGGTACCACATGCAGCTTAACGTCCGGATTCCACCCACAAACTAACGGGCAGACAGAGGGCTAATAAGGACCTTGAGACCGCTCTCCGCTGTGTAACGGCTCCGAATCCCTCCTCCTGGTCCTCCTTCCTCACCTGGGTCGAATATTCGCACAACTCCCTCTCCAGTGCAGCCACAGGTATGAGGAAAGCCAAACTGTCTGACCTGGTTGGTAGCTGTGGGCAAGGTCAGCGGTGCGAAGCAAGGCAGCATGGGCGTCTCTCCACACGCTCCGACATTAGCAGAGATGAGCTCGGGCCGAGGGGACAGAGACCTCATCCTCCTGGGCTGGAAACAAAGGCGGTTGAAATCCCATGGCACATTCAAAAGGTGACATACCTGTGGCAGCATTGGACTGAGAGTTATGTGCATATTCTGTCCACGGCAGGTGAGTACTCCAGGAGGAAGGGTTCTTGAATGCAACACAGTGGAGGGCTGCTTCCAGGTCATGATTGGCCTGCTCAGTCTGACCGTTTGTCTGTGGATGATAGTCAGAGGACAAACTCACCGTGGCTCCCAGGGCTTGACAGAAAGCTTTCCAGACTCGGGAAATGAACTGGGGACCACGGTCGGAAACAATGTCTGTGGGAATTTCATGAAGGTGGAAAATGTGGGACACCAGGAGGTCAGCAGTCTCCAGGGCGTAAGGGAAGCTTTGGAAGAGCCACAAAATGTGCAGTCTTGGAAAACCTGTCCACAATCGTGAGAATAATTGTATTACCTCGGGACAGAGGGAGTCCGGTAACAAAGTCCAGAGCTATATGTGACCATGTATGTCCAGGGACTGGCAAGGGGCAGAGTAAGCCAGAGGGAGGTTGGTGGGAGGCTTTGGCACGGGCATACACTGCACAGGCTGCAACAAAGACGCGGGTGTCAGCAACCATGGAGGGCTACCAAAAATGATGCTTTAAGAGAGGCCACGGCTAACACCAGGATGGCAGGAAAAACGGGAGTTGTGTGCCCACTGGAGAACCTGGGAGCGGACAGAGTTAGGAACAAAGAGATGGTTAGCAGGACCATTACCTGGATCTGGCTGTGTCTGCTGAGCCTCCTTAACAAGATATTTGATCTGACAAGTTACTGCAGCCACCACACAGGATGCAGGCAGGTTGGTGTTAGGACGTCAGGCTTGACATTCAGAGAGCCGGGGCAGTAAGTAAAAATGAAGGAGAATTTTCCAAAAAACAGCGCCCAGTAGGCCTGCCAGGAGTTGAGCCGCTTGGCTGTTTGTGTGGACCGACCATAAAAACCTGGCATACATCCAATGAACGGCTGTTCAGTTCCCTCGAGCCAATGCCTCCACTCCTCCAGCACAAGTTTAACAGCCAGCAGCTCCCAATTACCCACATCGTAGTGAAGAAAGCGCAGGGATGAAGCTTCTGGTCTGTGCTAGAGCACTGAAAGAGCACCGCTCCCACTCCTGAGCTGGAAACATCCACTTCCACGATGAACTGCAGCGTGGGATCAGGATGAACGAGTACAGGCGCTGATGTAAAATGTCTCTTAAGTTCTGAGAAAGCCACATCAGCCTCAGGGGTCCAAGAAAAAGAGGTTGCGGTGGAAGTGAGTTTCGTTAGGGGCGCAGCCACTCGATTGTAGTCCCTGATGAAGCGTCAATAAAAGTTGGCAAAGTCAAGGAACTGCTGAAGTTGTTTAACAGTGGTGGATTTGGGCCACGCAACTACTGCCTTGATCTTTTCAGGGTCTGGCCTCACCTGCCCACTTTCAATGATGTAGCCTAGGAATGACACAGAGTTGACATGAAATTAGCATTTCTCAGCCTTCACAAACAGTTTGTTCTCTAGCAGCCGCTGAAGCACTCGCCTTACATGCTGAACATGTTTTCCTCAAGATTATGGGAGAAAACCAGGATGTCATCAAGATACACAAATACTGACCGGTTGAGGAAGTCTCGCAGCACATCATTCACAAGGGCCTGGAAAACGGCAGGGGCATTGGTTAAGCCAAAGGGCATAGCCAAATATTCAAACTGACCTAGGGGTGTGTTAAAAGCCGTTTTCCACTCATCCCCTTCTTGAAACCTGACCAGATGGTAAGCATTCCTCAGGTCCAGTTTTGAAAAGATGTTGGCTTGCTGAATGGGTTCAAAAGCAGAGTTGATCAGAGGCAGAGGATATTTGTTTTTCCCTGTGATGGCATTGAGACCCCGGAAATCAATACAGGGGCAGAGAGAGCTGAATTTTTCGTCCACAAAGAAAAACCCTGCTCCAACAGGGGAAGATGTAGGCCAAATAATACCTGTAGCTAGGGAGTCATAGATATACTTCTCCATAGCCTCTCTCTCAGGTTAAATAAACGACTGGAAGGGGCTCCTGGGAGGAGGTCGATAGCACAGTCGTAGGGGCAATGAGGAGGGAGAGAGGGGGCAAGCTGTTTACTGAATACCTCCCCTAAATCATGATAGACAGTGGGAATGACTGCCAGGTCAGGAGGCTCAATGGTGGATGGAGAAGTGGCGGCCTCTATAGGGGCTAACGCAGATTGCAGGCATGAGGACAAACAAAAGGGGCTCTAACTAACAATTTTGCCCAAAGACCAATCAAAATGGGTTTGCGTTTAATTAACCATGGCTGTCCCAGGACTATGGGAGTGACTTAAGGGCCTCAAAGCTCTCCTCGCAGTGGGACGTCCAAGCATCACCCAAGGCCTGCCCTGACCCCTTCCTAGACTTCGTGCCAGCAAGAGTCGGCATCAGCTTGTGAAGAGGGACAGCCAGTTTCGCGGACCCTCCACAGTACGATGATGTCGTCCAAGTAAAAAAGCAAAGACTGACCTTGCTGACCTTCTCAACCTTTGGAAGGTACTAGGGGCATTGCACAACCCAAAGGGCATTCGATTGAATTAAAAAAGTCCAAACGGTGTACAGAAAGCTGTTTTGGGTTTGTCTTCCTCTGCAACGGGAACCTGGTTGTACCCACTAGCCAGATCTATCGTGGAAAACCAACGAGCACCACAAAGCGCATCCAAACTTTCCTCGATACGAGGGAGCAGGAACGCATCCTTCCGGGTCTTGGTGTTCAACAAGCGATGTCTATACACAATCGGAGTCTCCCAACCTTCTTTCTGACCAGAACACTCGGTGACGCATAGGGACTGCAACTTTCCCTAATTATCTTGGCCTCATGAAGCTGGTTGATGTGGGACTTCACTTCTTCATACTCAGAGGGAGGGACGCGGTGGTAACGCTGTCGGACTGGCACGTCATCAAGCAGAGGTATGTTGTGTGAAATGAGATTTGAGCAACCCAAGTCACCATCGTGGGTGGAAAAGACTGAACTGTACCATTGCAATAACGACCTCAGCTCCCTCTGGTTTTCCTCGAGCAATGTGGCCAAGTCCACAGATGCTAGCCCATCCTGCGCTACACTGGTGGCTCCCTGGGCAGAAACACTGGTTTGACTTCAGTCACGCCCCGAGCTAGATGGATACTGGGATGTAGGCCGTGCCTCGAGTGACAAGACAGCGAGAAGCAAGTAACAAGATTCTGAGGGTTCGAATAGTTCTCAGTAAGCTCTCAGTAAGGGTGGACACCATAGACCCAGTGTCGACCAAGCAAGGGACATGAACACCACTAAACACAACATCAATTTTTTGGGCATGATGCCATCAAACCAGCAACCTTCGACAAATTAAAGGGCCATTGTGAAAGAAATTCCCTGGTGGGCGTGGGGCCTGCAAAGCAGCTACGGTCTGAGTGAGCTGGTCGACCTGGGCCTGCTGACGCTTCAAGAGTTCCATTAAATCACTCATCTCTGACCTGGGGGCAGCGATAGGATGACAAGGATGGGAATCAATTGCACCCCATACTGGAGACCATAAGCTGATGGTAAAGAATGACTTCGCCCCCTAAATCCACCTGGTTGGCCCTCCCTTTCCCATCTGATTGCCTCACCGCATGCGTCCAACAAAGAAGCTGTCGGCCTGTTACGGATATACTGTTTAAGTGTTTGGCGGAGAGAACTGTCAAGAACATGCTCTACAAACTGCTCATGCAGAAGATCCCCGGCGTTAGGTATGCCATCTGGTGCGCACTGTTTAACCTGCCCCATTAAAGCCATCAGGACCAAGGAATACTCCTGCAGAGTCTCACCCTCCTGCTGTCTTCTGGAGAAAAAGGTCTGCTGCAGAGTTACATAAGACTGTGCACAGCCATACAGCTCCCTCAAAATAGCCAGAACCTTAGCTGGATCCCCTCGCTCGATAATGGGCCTAAACCTGATCTCCTCTCTGGCTTCTCCCTCCAAATGATCAAAAATGAAGAGGGCTTGATCAGCGACTGAAAGCTTTTGGACCTGCATGCATGCCTGTATCTCCTCCATCCACTCAGCTATCCCTATGCCTGTCTTCCCATTAAACACAGGGCATTTACGGTCCCTGGGGACCACGACCAGCCGCTCCGTGACAGTAGCAGGACTAGCATACGGGGCATGGCTAACTGAACCGGGGGGACCTGCAACAGCTCCACCAGGCACATCCCAGGAAGCAGCCCTCTCCTGAAGCAGCCGCTCGTTGTCTGCCTCTATTTTGTAACACTAAATGTCAAACACCATCACCCGGGGAGGGCTGCTGCTCGCTTGGGCCTCAGCTCCTGTTGTAAAACAAGAAAAAAACACAAAATGAACACAAGGCACAGTGTGGGGACATCTGGGGGCATCTACGGTTTAAAAGAAAAAAAGAAAACCAAATACACAATTGTCAATTTTTGTGTGACCTGTGTGTAATCAACAAAGTAATATAGATAGATATTTAAATTAGTAAAGGAAAATAATGATTTGAGCCAAACTCGGCTTGACTCAGACTGGATTTCGTAGTGTGGGCACCGATAATGGCGTGATGCCTTCTCACTGGACCCGAAGCTGTGGCCACATGCAATGACCCGAGACAGTATGGAGCTTCTCAGTCCACCCGGAGCTGAGCCAGGACAGCAGCAACCCTTGTCGTGGTGGCCGATGACCGGAACACACCAGGACGCTAACTGGATAAGTGCAGAACTAGGAGAGTGGGAGCCGCTGGTTACGGCGGCCCCGCTCTGAGCCCTACTGCACCCAACACGCGCCCACCCGAACCACTTGCTCCCTCCAGATCACCGTCGCGGACATGCGCCGACCAACACACCAGACGCACCGCACACCAGAAGCAGAGAGGGATAGCAGCGACCAACACAACAGGTTTTAATCACCCGCAGCGCCGCCCGACAATTAACCTGCACAAGCTGGCACAGCACCATGCAGTGACCAGGAGGGAGATGGCTCACCCGGCCACACAAGCATACAAGTACAACGTGCCGTGAACACCTACAGTATATTGAAAAGTCTACGGATAATGTAACACATGTTTTATGTTTTTCAGTTTATGACACTGCAGCACAAATATTCTTAGAGCCCAGGTTGTCCTGAAAAAAAACTTTGTTATAACCTGACTGTGCAGTACAGCACTGATGTTAGACTAGCTTTATTACATATAAATCATCAATCATGGTCCAAAATCGCCTGGGGTTGAGTTTTGAGTTGAGTTGAGTTTGAGTTTATTCACAATACCACTTCAAACATTACAATGATATAGTTGGGGGTGCAAAGTCAATTGGGTAGAGTGAATGGGTCCCCCAAGGAAGCTAGAAAAGCTTATAGGAGGGGGCCCATGGTTCATGAAAGGGTAGTGGTACAAACAAAAGTATACACAGTTACCACCTGTAACCAGATGATAATGTGTAAATGCATGCAAGGAGCGCACCAGAACATAGACAACATTACATTACATACACATACAATCATACACATACATCCCAGTAGTCCATGTGAAAACTGTTTTTATATTAGATATAGGTTAATTGTAAGTGTTTTTTTAGTTGTCTTTTGAAGTTGAAGATAGAGGGCAACACCTTGAGGCCATCATCAATCCCATTCCAGATCTGCGGCCCCCTACAGACAACACTCATACTGGTGCGCACATGTCGGCGACATTTTCCAGATAAAAGTGGTTTGAATCTCGTTTGGTATGTGTGCTGGGAGCTGGAGATGGGAAGACTACTCAATCTAGAGTTCAGTCTGTTGACAATTTGAAACATAAGGCAGGCATTATGATATTCATTTAGCTCAGCCAGTCTTAGTAGCTCAAAGCGGTGGAATAGAGGGTGGGTGGGGGAATTTA
>OMLP01036792.1:7224-42609 GCA_900302685.1 Spondyliosoma cantharus | reverse complement strand
GAGTGCAGAACCTGAAGGTGAGCCTGTTGGTGAGCCTCCAGGTAAGCGCTTCTGTCCCTCGAATTAAATTTCAATTCAGTTTATATTTCTCATTGAATTTAACTCAAATCAATGAGAGTTTTATTTAATTGAATTGAATTGAATGTATTCGAATCGGCTGAACCCACTTTTTAAAATGTCCTTGAAGCTAGTAGCTAGTCCATAGCTACTGCCTCGGCCCCCAAACTTCTGGAGGTGACTAAAGTCCCCGAAGTGAAGGCGTGCGAGCAGGAGTCCATCGATACTGCCTCCGCCCCCGAACCTCTGAAGTAGGGCTGCACGATATTGGAAAAAAATGACATTGCGATTTTTTTTAACCCTGCGATATATATTGCGATATGAAAAAATACAGGAATTTTTATCAGATGACCTGAATATCACTTTATGTTATGCTGCACTGCTGCTATCTTGTGGACAATTAACCTGCACTGAATTACCTCTTTTTGTGAATGTTACGAGTATAGCTTCTGTCTGTTTAAGAGATATTCTTATTGTTATCTTTTATTGCTTGCTTTTATTGTGTGGGGACGTGAGTACATGTTTCGTTCTATACGTCTAAATGTGAATTGAATGACAGTAAACAAACCTTTGAACCTTTTGAGCTCTCCATCTTAAAATGGAACATTCTAGCTTCATAATTACATTAAGTAACTAACAATGAGTGATAAACAGGTTATTCAACCTCTGAAATCTTTTACAGCAAAACTAAACATCTTTCTTTTTTATCAAAAATTATTTATTAATAATAATAATAATAATAATAATAATAATAAGAGCAGCTCTACATCAGACTCCTGAGTGGTCCACAACCCCTTGTTTTGTAAATAGTAGAAAATAAATAAACAGGCTTTAACAAAACAATATTAAAATAAATAAATAGCTGCTAAATGAGCTGTGTGGTACCGACGTAACTGATTAGTTGTGTTACCTCTTGTGTCAACAGATGCAAGGCACTGTCGACACAGAACACGTGTTTGGTCAATATCATCCTTCTTGTAGCCGAAATAATTCCAGTTAACTGATGTTGCTTTTTTTCTCGTCCTCGTCTTAGTTTAGTTTTCGGCATTTTCTCTTGTTCGTTGCTAATTTTTCAATGTTGTTATCGGCAGCGACTCACTCCATGTGCAAGGGCGTGGTCTGCTTTGGCACACTGAATGTGACTGACGGATCGCTGCGCATGCAGCCTCTGCATACATAGTGTGTGTTAGGTAGACTTGAAATTAGATGAGTTCATTTGCCTCCTATATCGCAGGCCCTGCGATGTGAATATTGCGCACACGTACATCGCAATGACGATGCTCAAACGATATATTGTGCAGCTCTAATTCAATCATAGTCAATTAACAAATGTCAAAAATCAATATTATGAATGTTAATAAATAGCATGAAGTTAATGAAACGAAAAAGGTGGAATTATTACTATACATTCAATCAATTAGTATAATGTTGCACCAGATACTCCCATTCTTCTGTAAAGCCATGCCAGTTTGCTTCTCTCCTCTCTCATACTCTCCAAACAGACCCTCAAGGCTTTATAGTCGCACATAGGTGGTGGTGAATACAGTGCATTGCCAGCTGTAGTTTCCCAAGTAAACACACATATTGTATTAGCACCGCCTCTAAACACAGAAGGAAAAGGTGGAAATGTGACGCTACCAAGTGGACCAATCACAGTCGTTGCAGTAAATCATCTGGCAACTGTTGATGGGTAAAATAACCAGCCATTAAAGACTGAATAGACGAGGTATGTCACCACATTGTTGTAAAAAAAATAAAAATCATATGTAATGGAGGATAGGATTTGCTGCTGCCTAAAGCAAGCAGAGACACGGATATTTATATTGCAAAACTGTGGCTACCTTAATATCAAACAAACACAGCGCACAAAATGAATCATTAAAAGAAGAACAAACAGAACAATTCTACAGGAAGAGGGAAGTTCAGGATGGGAGAACAATGAGAAGGAAACAATGCCGGAAAGACAGAACCTGTCTGACACAATCCTTCAAAGACGAACCCACCAGCACATGTGCAACACACAAGTGCTTTAAAACCAAGCCTCCAAATGCTTTCATATCATGAACCCCCAACTGGGGAAGGATATAACCAACGTTATCATGGGGATTTCCCTGTGGTAGTGAACAACTGTCTACAAATGAGAGAGATGCTGAAACCTTTGGTGACAACAGCTGTTGTCAAACACTCTGTACACCCACTCTCACGAATTTCTCATGGATAAAGTGATGCCACATCAGACAAACGTTTCCAGATCGTTTTTTCACAGCACACTTGCCAAACACAGGTGTGAAAAATTACATCAGTGTGTAAGTGCTCTGGTATTGTGCTTAACGGCTCATTTACAAGGTTTACTGGCATGCCTAAATGGAACAGAGACATCATTAATGTTATTATTTATTATTTTAACTAGTAAAGAAGTCTACTATGAAAGGGGCCTATTTAAAGCAGAAGTACACCTGCTCCCTTACTTGGCTTGGCAATTTCTCAGTATGGTTTCACATGTACAAATGTCATGGTAAATAAATAATTATGCCTTTCTCCTTCGCCTGCCCTCAAAAAAAAAAAAAAAGAAAGTTGTGAACAGCTGTGCACTCTGAACAGTCTGCACATAGAAGTTTGACTGCAAATATTTGCTCTGACGACTGAATCTAATTGTGAGGTCTCGGACAATTCCATCTCCAAGCATCAACCACTACTGTGTGCCAGTCATGCAATATCAGCACATTTGGCTAAATCCATAAACATGACCCGTTTGCGAGGCACGGTAATCAAAGAAAAACAGCCGATATCTGGCTCAAAAGTGATTTGAATCCATATAGTACTGTCCTCCTTGCTTAAATAAGGTCAATCTGGACATATATCACTTTGATGCCTTTAGCAGAAATATCATCACAGCCACTACCATTTCCACTACCTATGTGTATATGAGGCTGATAAGCTGATGAAGATAAATTACCGTGGCTTTGAGTTAAAAACTAGATATTTCTGTCACATAAGAAGCAGCTGATACTTTGAGCATGTAGTGTAGTTAAATCACATGTCAGGAGTAGCTAAGCTAAGCATGCCATTATGAGCAAATGATAAGAAAAGTCTGTGCAAATGGAACACATTTTTTTGTTTTGCATTTATGGCTGATAACTTTTCATTCTTTTGTCTATTGTTGCAATGATAAGTCAGTTTAAGAAAATGACCGCCAACTATTTCACTTTTTAAGCTTCTTAAATGTAAGGATTTGCTGTTGTCTGGCATATCAAGAGTCTTTGGGTTTTAGACTGTTGGTTGGAAAAAAAAGCAACTTTAAGCCATCACTTTGCACTTTGCAAAATTGTGATGAGCATTTTTCAAAAAAGAAATATATGACATTTAATGGACTAAAGATTCAAATTGTTAAAATAACTGCGACAAGGTCAATTTATTGTCATTTTTGTCAAAACGGTTATTTATTCACATTATGTTGATAATTTTAGTTAATTCTTATATATTGGAACTTTAGGAAATCAGATTAAATTGTACTCTTGGGTGCACCTGTGTTATCTGCTGGTACAACTGACTGAAAAAGTTAGGTGCACCAGTGCAACAAGTGTAAAAAGTTAATCTGTGGCACCATCTATGAAATGTCTGAAAATCGAAAAAAAATGTGCATCACATGCTACCGAACAGCACTATGACGCCTTTAAATATATTGTTTTGTCTGATGAGCAGTCAAAAACAAAAAGATATTCAAATCACAAAAGTCATAAAAGCAGAGAAAAGCAATAAGTAAAATTATCAACAAAACTGGTGACGATCAATGTTCTGTCCACTAGGGCTGAACGATTTTAGGATAAGATTTTCCTGGCAGATATTGCGATTCACAATTTTCTTCAAATCAAGCTTCGGTGCAATATTCACAAAGTACAGTAACATGACAGAAAATTACATCATACCATTAAAACATTAAATCCCATTACTCTAATGCAAGAATGAAAACTAAAGTTAAGAATTGATTTCAAATGTATTTATTAACAAGAAACATGCATGTACATTCTATAGTCTTTGACCAACGGCACTTATTACAACTGAAGAACTAAAAGAGCCATTTTTGACTGTCTTAACTTAAAGTAGTGCAAAAAATCCTTAATTGTGTTAAGCTAAAAAAGTTAAATAAAATCCAAAACAATTCCAAAAAAACAATGTTAAATAAGTAATGATAAGAAAAACAAAATTCAAAATTCTTGCCCAACAGCCTTACACTCAAGTAGGTAGCCTATAGGTCAAGGTCAGTTTTTTATGGCTCAAGGGAGCTAGCTTATCAGCATCTATAGCAGCAGTTAAAGTACTTTATTCAACTCTGTAGGAAACCTGGATTTGGACTATACTTTTTACAGTAGGTGAAACTGAAAAGTAATGGTAATAAAAAAAAAACTCTTACTAAAATAAAATGACTTTTTCTTTACACTCTACGTACAGCTGTGAGATGGCAACCTGGTTGAAGTAGGTGCCGGAGGGAATCACATATCTTCTGTCCAGCGTGCGGAGGAGGTTTTTAAATTTGTCTTTGGTGACCGTGTAAACATGTTCTTGGCAATGTAGTGTGTTATGGCAGTCGTTATCTCCCGGTGTCTTCGGCTGCTCTTATCATACGGAGTTGGCAAAAGATCCTGTAATTGTAGCCTGTTTGCTACTATGAGCCTGAGTATCATTTTCGCTAGACTTCGTTCCGGACTTTTTTGTCATGCAAATGCCTGTGGTGATTTTTCAAGTGCTGGTATAAATTGGTTGTGTTTCCGCTGGATGTTGCAACTTTAGCGCAACAGGTTTTGCACAGTACCGGTTTCTGGTGCACGTCTGCAGCCTCAAACTGGAAATACTCCCAATGACCGACGTGCTGTTTTTCTTGGTGATTAAATCCCCAAACTCCACTTCTGGTCCAGCTGAAGCCATTTCAGAAATTAAAAAGCAGGTGGAGCAGGCTATACTGATTGGTTAGCGTGACCTGTCCACGAGCAGCATGCCGCTTCTGATTGGTGAGCTTGGCAGGATGGTAGGGAGACGGCATGTATGTGTAAAATAGTTGACACAACAGATCCTGGGTCAGTCAGGGGCACTGCAAAAAAACGCAGCTTTGGCAATGACATGATCGCGTTGTCTGAAATCGCAATTTGTATCAGAAAACGATAAATCGTTCAGCCCTACTGTCCACCATCATTCGTTTTATTATCATATCGTATTTATAAAACCATTCTACTCTTCCACATTTAACCCATCTTTCCCCTGCAAATATCTTATAGAGAAAACCAGTTAGTTGGTAACGCAGCAAAAGTAACACGCATGCCCTGAAATCCTGCCCTCCTAACAAATAAATCCTCTTGTTATCTTGCCATAGCAGTGGCAGCAGCCCCGCTTGCTGTGTCCTCCTGAGAGCTCTTCCTCTCCCCCCTCCTGCGCAGGCTGGCGGAGACCATAACAGATTGACTCAGCCCGACAACAGCTGCCAGAACCCCACAAGCCTCGTCCTCCAGATACTGATGGATTGTGGGAGGGGAGCCAGGGTGATTAGCCCCTGACATGTGAGAATCATTGCAGTGTACCACCCCAAAAGAGGTTGCACCTGAGTGTCAACGTAGGGCATTCACACTACCTTTAAGTTGTGTTGTTAATGCCCACTCAGTCTTACAAATGCACAGGGCCTGAACTCGACAACAAGTGGCAGGATTGTAAGCAGGGTTCGCTGATCCAACTCATCACTTTCTTCAGTAAAAAATGAAATCAAGGAGATAGAGTGGCCTCATGGTGACAGTTATTGCACTCTTTTCATACACTATTGTGAGGAAATGCCCGACAATCAAATAATCATCTTTGCCACAGGAACAATGTGTTTATTTTTAACTGCTTTGGTCACATACTGTCCTCACCTTGAGCTTGACAGTGACGTACACTAACTAAGGTCCGCTGCAGGTTGGCAATTGGCATTTCTATTCGAGGAATTTCTGCTTGGGAAATGATTTAGCTGTGAAATCCTACTGCTTGTTTACTTACTTTGCCAAAAATAAAACTAGTCTCTTTTCAAGCATTTCTTTCCTCCTCTCACAGCTACGAGGCCACTAAATCTGTTCATGTCAGGACTTCTATTCATGCTATTCATTTCTCTCCTGCCAAGTGGAGTAAAGAAAATCTGACAATCAACAAATATACAGAACGAGCTGTACTAGGTTAATGTAGCCGAACTCTTCCTGCCTCTTAAAGCAGATGTTCATTAGAGTTGAAGGCCTCGCTTTTTCACACCGGGTACACGCAGCTATTCAACTACAGCTAAACCTCTGCACTTTCTCATTCGAGAGCAGGACAGTTTGACAGAATGCGAGTCAGGAGGCGGCGGATCTGCTCGGTGATTCATCCAGAGCCTTGTTACAAGGACATGGCAATTAATGTCAAAGCCAAAGCTACAGTCTTTCACTCCGGCCTGTGAATTTTTATCAGACTAAAATCAAAAAATCTGGCCTGCAATTAAGACTCCATTCCTGAAATTGGTGCAGTGCCAAAAGGCTCAAAATAAAGGGCTTTGAACAACTTCTGGACCAAGGACATCCATACTAAAAAGTAAGTTGTGGGTGGATCTAGCTGTGCCTTTAAGCACCAATCGGGAGCATATAGATCTCATGACGGACCAGGAGCAGCTCAACCAGTTCCTGAATACCAAATTCAACTCTCAAAATAGGGGAAGGTGATTTTTCTGTCAGATTGCTGACAAAATAAACTCATTTAAAATTGTGTTACTTTGTCTCTGATACAGCATCAAGGCCTATAAATTATATCAATAGCCTATAAACAATAAAATAATATGAATCTGCAAAGTAATTAGTAATTAAATATACCAAATAAATGCAGGAAAAACTCAAGTAATGTTCCCTAAAGGTGTACTTAACAGTTCTTCTAAAAGATTTAAAAGATTTTAATTTTACTGCAAATGGGTGGTAAATACTGGTTCTCAGTCTCAGTCTTAGATTCCTAATAATTGGTGTTATACCGCCCCTAAAAAAAATCATATCAGTCAACCCATACTCTGGTAAGGTTTTCCACTGAAAAACAAAGTAATACAGCTCACTTGAACACCAAAAACAAGTAAGTGCTAAATCACTTTTTACAAGCAATAAGAGAGTCATATCAAGACTCTCATTATGAATACAATTTTGGGGGGCTTGATGTAGCCATTTTAAGTGAGATCAAACAAACCATCTTAAATAAGATAATCATAAATCAGTTTCTGCATTTATCCAGATCCACAATAACATCTGATATCCTCCCATCCCTACTTCTAAGCTTCTTGCTTGCTTGCTTATATCATCAGTCTAAAGAGGGCCAAGGACATGATAGAGACATCAGCCACTAGCCCTTTTTACACAGCACCTCTGCATAATCTCCAGAGTGGTGGTTGGCCAATTCTGATTCACACAGAGGGAAACATCTCCGACGAACCGATTGCAATTCACACAGAAAGCCGGCGTTGCGGCTCCTAAAGAGGCGTGACAGTACACGTCATGTGTCCCCCTGTCAATCTAAACCCGCGGACAGTTTATAATCATATGGATGCTGTTATAATGTGTTGTGATTGAGATCCTGACACACCAAACATCCTGGAATGTGACAAAGTTACGTTTTTTAAACTGGAAGCAATCTGACTCCCTCACTCGTGGGGATGGAGGCTGTTTTCTGGGGGAAAGTTCACTGAAGTCTCGGTCGACGGGCAGGAGGACAGACAGGAGGATGGACGCTTCTCCATGTACAGCTGTGGTATTTTTTTCCTCATATAAATTGCCAAAGACAGTTACAGTTACTATGTTACTTTTGTTTGGTCCTGTGATGTTGCTTTGTGGGACATTTCTCTTTATTAAGTTGAGTGAGAGACCTGTGCAGTTATCAGACAGTCTGATCGACACACCCTGCTCCGCGCCTCCGGCTTATCTGTTCACACTGGGGCGGTTAAAAAATAATGCGCCCCTGATACTACCTCCAGAGTAGGATCAGGGCTGGAGCAAAATTTCCCCCCTCGCTGCATCTGAAACTTTCACACAGAGGAGGGTGCGGAGAATTGGCGCTGGATCCCCGCATGCAAACGGCAGTGTGAATGGGGCTACTGTCTCCTCGTCCCTTCTGTGATTGCATAGGGAGAGTCAAGCTCACAGGACCGCATATGCTCCCTCGTGAGGATAATGTTCCACTCCCAAATACTCTTCTGTGCTCTTTTTAAATACACAAGTTATGAGAATAACAAAACACCATACAGGAGATCCAATTCCTGGTCTTCATCAGTCCTTCCTCTTAAAAGAAATGTAAAAATTAAAAAAACGAAGGATTTGAATACTGAGTTGGATGCTGATTATCATGGCAATGGTGGACGCTCCAAAAGCTTTGTCGCATTAGGGTCAGCCCTAACTGATAATCACATCTAATTGTCGCCTTCTATCAGCTGCCGTTGGCAACAGATGGGCGAGGACTTGACATCATATTTAGCTTGTGTTCCCTTGGCTGTTCACTCAATAAACCATTTTCCCAGGAGGTATTTTGACATGTGATGATGAAAAAACTGTTCCAGGGCATTGGTATTGTGCATGCTGGTGCACTGTCATAGGTTACTGGGACAGCTGAATGAATGAGAGCATCAATAATGTTATCAAATACATCTGTGCTTTTCCTATAATGAACAGTCAAAATATCTGAAAAAGGTCTGTTGAAGTTTGATGCACTCATGTTGAGTTAGGCTAAGCAATAAGCATGCCCTTTTGGCCACTTATGCCCCTGTTACACTAGCCAAACCACCCAATTAAACCCACTAACATCAGGCTTCTGTTTGCAAAGTGACTGTATATTATTGGGATTTCCTCCCAGGTCAATTAACCCTGCAGTAGTCAGGAGTATTCATCACCTCTGGCGGCTCAGCTGTGATGTGAACACAACACCCGGATGAACACGCCAACTTTCTCTTGGCTTTTCAGGCACGATGATGTGACCTGAGTTAAAGTTAAGGCCACTGGCTTGTTAAGATTGTTCCATCCATTTCTGTCAAGTAGCACTCGAAAATCCTTCAATCAGAGCTGAATTTGAAGAGGGACTCAATATAAAGATTGAAAGAAAAGTAACCACTATTTGTGGCTTTCTTTTTTTAAACAAATTTAACGTCTTCTGGATGTTGTCTTATGAGGTTTATGATCTGCTACTGCTTGTCCACTGGCAATGCAAACAGAGTTAACTGTCAATTATTTGAAAAGAAAAAAAAACCCTGCATATATACACCAATTTTGTTGGGTTAAAAATTGTACTGCTGTGCATCTGCTGTTTGGTGCTTAACAGGTGGTGAACAGTAGGTTTCGAGGGCTGTTTGCTGAAAACGGCTGCCTGCTGTGGTTTAAAACAATCTCGTAAGAGCAGTGAGAGTGAACCAAAACAGTACATTTCACTGTAGCTCTGACTGCTTTCACACTGTCACTTGACTTTATTTTGCGGTAAAATGTATATGAAACTGGCTTATATATTTCATCAACATCATCATTTGGGGTTTAATTTCCAAGAAAATGCCTTTCAAAAATGTGCAAATGCCATTTAGTGGCTCAATGGTAATCATTTCTTCTAACGTCCAGATATCACCAACTGTACAGGCGTAAATATTCTACAGTGATCAAACACATACTCCTAATCATGCCAACAGAACAGCCTTTATATGTACATGAAAATGGATTAAACTGTAGTATCAGGCAGGAGGCCTTGTTTAACAAGGGCAACACATCTACAAGCACCTTGTCACATCATGCAATGCTGATTTTGCAATTATTCTGCATTGTGGTGTTTCTTCATTACTATGCAACCACAAGAGGGAAAAACGATCATTCACAGATTCACTGAGCTTGGCAATCACACCACTATGAGAAAAAAATCAATATCCTCGTCCACAGTAGAAAACAAAGTGCCCCAAACCGTTCATATTAATGCATGCTGCGGTACAATCTAACCATAACAAGAGCATGGGAAGTTAAAAAATCTGGCTCTGTGATGAATTTTTTTTATGTTAGCTTGATGGTCAGAAACACAATTTGGGCTGCAACTATTGGTTGTTTTAATTGTAGATTAATCTGTCAGTTATTTCATCAATAATGTATTTGTTTGGTCTGAAAAATGTCATAAACGCCGAAAAATGACAATCAAAGCCCAAGATGGCGTCCTCAAATGTCTTGATTTGTCTACAACCCAAAGATATTCAGTTAACTATCATAGAGGAGCTAAGAAAACAGAAAACATTCACATTGGAGAAGCTGGAAACAGAGAAACTTTTTGGTCTCAAAATAGTTGGAAGTTAATTCAAAAGTTGTCAACGAATTGATTAATTGATCGTTACAAAAAACCAACCTTTTTTATTCAGTTCGACATTTACAAACATTGAAATAAACATAAAACATACTGCTGTTGTTTGTACCTCAGCATAGGAGGTAAATAACAGAGAGAGAAGAGAATGCCAATCTGTGAACTAACAGACTGGCTGAGTAAAACACAACTGACCTACAAAAACTACAATCTACACCTCTATCTGGGGTTACAGCTTGCCAGCCCTCCACATCTCACACTCAGACGCTCATTAATCTAATTATACTTGACAAATATTACAGATTATGTAACTATAAAGTGATGAATATTGTGTTGGAAGCGATGAAACCACAGTGAACTTTTGCAGCTTCGATACACCAGGTGAATGTTTAGTGTTTCCCACGACCTGTTCCCTGCAGTCCCCTTTTAGTTTCCTCTACATCATCAGATTCAGGCAACTGCATAAATATGTTCGTGGTCAGCAACTTTCTTTTTCCCCGGCGGGTTTCAGACTATAAGAGCCCTGATTAATAACATATAATGGAACAATAACATTCGATTCATTTACTCAATGATGTACGAGGTGATTTGACAAAAGCAACCTCCTGTCAAGTAAAAATTCACAAACAAAAGCTCTGATGATGCATGCAATCCCGTACAGCCACGAATAAACTGAAAATATAGCCTTGGGCCAACAACTCTGGTAAGGTCGCTATTAAGTGCTCAACTCTGGGCTTAGAAATCTGAGTGAAAATGGATTTACCGGTTACGGAAACATGTTGGCAGTAAAGTCTGTGCTACCACAAACATGCTAAGCCTTGCCTGAACAGGAGCTACTGGGGTACGGTTCCCAAACTGCAAGGCTTGAATTGTCCCCTCATTGAACTTTCTGTATCAGGGGGAGACTGCTGACAGAGGGTTGCTCTAAGCTCCTCTGTCCCATCAGTCATTGGTCCATTACCACAATGCAAATTACACAACATCTGCACTCAGGTTTCAGTCTATCAGGTACAGCAAACCTGAACTGACAGAGTCTAATGCAACTGCCATTTGATAAATCCCACCCACATGTAGGCTGTAATGGTCCGACTTTGATAATGTGGTTAAGAGGTATACATTAATTTTTTTTGTCATTCAGGAGGCTGTAGTTGAGGTGCTGTTGAATTGCATTGAATCGTACAGAGAGGTGACTCTAAAATCTAGTCTTCCCTTATTTAATAAATTAAAAAAGTAGTAAAGCATGCCTTTCTAAAAAATGAATTCATCAAAAAATGTGTTATTAACTTCTTACATTTTAAACTATATTATAAGGAATCAATACTTTGTGAGAGAATAAACCATTTTGGCAGCAACACGTAAGAGAAGGTCCCTCACTAAATACTAAATACATTACTGCATTTATGCTACCTTGCTCAACGGCAAAGGTCAAAAATGAGTGACAGAGCAAGATACCAAACTTGTTATCCATTTTTTGAGAGGCACAAGCCTCCTGACCCTTATCCGAAAACACCAAACAGAACTCCCATTTGCAAATTCATAGTTTAATAATTGTACAGTCACCAATAAAAGTGATGACAGATTTCTTGCATCAATATTTGCCATGATTGCCAGTACCAAGAAGTGCAGATCATGGCTTCATAGTTACCACGAACATGCTTGTCAGTGAGGGTCGACTATAAACTGACAGTTTTTTCATGAAGTTTGGTGCTAAAAGAGCAGCACACATCGGTGTTTTGGTCATAATTACTTTCTTACATTTTAATGTATAAATAGGGAATCAATACCGTTTAATACTGCAAACCATTATAGCAGCAACACCTATGGTCTTCTCCATAGCGAGCAGGTCACTTTGAATACCAAATATATTTAAAAACATGTATGCCACCTTGTTCAATAGCAAAAGTAAAACCTGACTGACAGAGCAAGATACCAAACTTGTTATCCATTCTTGAGAGGTGCAAGCCTCCTCACACTTACACAAAAACATCAAACAGAACTCTCATTTGCAAATTCATAGTTTTATAATAGGACAGTCAGTAATAAAAACAGCAATGACAGTTTCCGTACATTATTATCTACCATGATCGCCAGTGCCTCGCAGAAACAATCATCAATGTATCAAAGCATGTTGACCTTACCAGAAGCTCATTATGGCTCCATAATCAGCATTGATTATCATGGCAGTATGAATGCCTGCCAGTGAGGGTCAACAATAAATTGACAGATTTTTGGATGAAGTTTGGTCTGACAACAAGAAAATTAATGCTACCTTGCTTAATGGCAAAGGTAAAACATGACTGACAGAGCAAGATACCCAAACTTGTTACCCTGTTGCTGAGAGGCACAAGCCTTAACCCTTACACGAAAACAGCATACAGAACTCCCATTGGCAAATTCCTAGTTTTGCAGTTTGACAGTCAGTAGCAAATGCAGTAATACATTCATTTATGAATCAAAGTCTACCATGATAGCCGGTACACTCAGAAACAATCACTTGTGTAGTGAAGCATGTTGACCTTACCAGAAGTTCATTATGACTTTTATAATCATCACAATTCATCATGACAGCATTAAAGCCTGCCAGTGAGGGTCGACAATAAATTGGACAGTTTTTTTAAATCAAGCTTGGTCTGACATTCATCAATGCTAAAAGAGAAAATCCATGCTATCTTACCCAATAGCAAAGGTAAAACATGACAGAACAGAAAGACAAAATTGTAACCCATTTGGTTAGAAGCACAAGCCCCTAAATCGTATCCGAAAACAGCATACAGAACTCTATTTGCAAATCCTTAGTTTTACAATTGGGCAGTCCGTAGTAAAGGCAGTAATAGCAGGTTTCGTACATAACATCTACCATGATGACCAGTACACCACAGAAATGATCGTCGGTGTATTAAAGCATGTTGACCTTACCAGAAGCTCATTACACGGCTTCATAATGATGCCAGGATGCATGTCTGCCAGTGTGGGTCGACCTTAAATTGCAGGTTTTCTGAATGAAGTTCGGCGTGTAATTTTACTCGTGCCAAAAGAGCGGCAGGCATCGGGATTGTGGGTTTGACCATGAAAACGGTGGGGGGTCAAATCATATTTAAATAATGTATTCAGCAGTCAAACATTGTTTTTATGCTAGCCCTGCCAGTCATATATAGACTGGTTACATCACGGCGAAAGCAGCGACTACACCGGCTCGGTTGACGTGTGCCTCAATCGAGATCAAAGCAAAACACACTCACGACTTGCAGAGACTACAGAGACCGACTCAACTGCCTATAAGTCTTTGTAAAACACTGCCAGCCTTCCACACTCACACCAGTTAGAAATCCGCATCTGAGCCACAATGGGATCAGAGGAAGTCTGTTGTATGAAAAATGTACAGGGGGGAAATACACAAGGGGCCATATGTCTCATCTGGCCAATTAGCTAGCCTGCTAGCCAGCATCGGTCACAACAAAAATGCTTTTGCACTCCACTACACAGGCAGACCGACGTTAGCTTCAGCAGCTACTCACCCCATCAGAAGACTCCGAGATGTCCTAAAAACTGAGCCTCAGCCGCCGGCCACGTTTGTCAAACCGTCAAAATGCCGTTGTGTTGAATCTGAACGACTACAGTCTCTGGACAAGCCTGCGGTGCTGCTGCGTTTTCACTTCGCACCGCTCACAGCACCATTAAAAGCTGCATTGTTGGAGCGACGGCTGGACAAACAGCACCGACAGCACGCCGCGAGGCATTGTGGGAAACGGTGTTGATTAAATGTGCTATTCAAGTGCTGGTGACATTCTTGGGGAAATGCTCCACCTAGTGGCCGCTGTGGGTACTTCTTACTGTTACATTATTTTTTATGTATCTATATTATTATTTGTATGTTAATTATGTGTTTATATGACTTTGGATATCTTAACAATATTTAGCTGGAGGGTGAGGTGCCTCTTCCTGTTCTGTATATTATTTGTTATTTTCGCAACTAAAACTACAACATGTAATATATACTTTACAAAATGTTTAATGTTTGATGGACTTGATTAAATGTTGAACTTTTTATCAGGAACTCCAGAATTCAACATCTTTTTCGTCATCTTTTTTTTTTTAATCAAAATGTTATGTATGAAATACAATGAGACTATTACAACTGCAGGTCCACTTCACTCTCACCTCTTTTAAATCAAGGCTAAGACCCTTTTGCTTGCTACTGCCTTTTAAAGCCTTGACTAATAACTTGCACTGTATTTTTTATAGGCTTGTGTCTTTTAAACCTATTAACCTATTATTTTACTTTTTTTAACTTGTTTTAATGTTTTGTCTTCCTACTTGTTTTTAATGTCTTTTAAATGCAATTTTTAATGTCTCATAATGTTATTTCATGCTCCGGTAAAGCTCTTTGAGTTGAGGTGTCCGAATTGTGCAGTACAAATAAACTTGTCTCGCCTATTAAAGATCACATTGGCCTCTTCAAGATATATTTGTATGTTTATAGCTTATAATATGTACACTACCTCATAAAAGTTCGTAAAAATGAAAAACAATGCAGCAATAACCATAAACAACGATGTTGTAAATGGGAAATGTACAAACGTAGACATGCAGTAGTTATTCATAGATTTTTCGTTGAAAATCATTAAACAAAACCAATTTTGATATTTTGAGGATGTGGGAAATAGCATCAGAAGAGTGTGCTTGAGCACACAACAGCGCATGAAATTAAAAAAGGCAGCCATGTTTGTATTTCAGACTAAAGTGTATATAAATACAACAATTAACTGAGCAGATGAAATATGCAATTTGAATAACAATTGTTCATTGATATTAAGTAAACATCCAAGAGCTTTGTCATGTCTGTTAGTGTTATGTCTGTTAATGTGAATTGAAATGTGTTTTTATTTATTATTAGTCTACAACTATAACTACAACTACAAACCCACATTTACGACTACATCTTCTCCAGAATTGTTTTCTTTACTTGTTCGCTTTGTGTTTGCGTGTATTTGTCAAACTATTTCTGTACATTCAATTAAAATATTTGCTTAAAAATGTCCAGAATGTCCTCTAAGCAGTCCTTACTGTGCCGTTACTTGCAGTAATATGCAGTTAGTCTATAGGTGGCAGTAGTGAGTCCGTTAGAGAGCGAACTCACACAAATACCCCAGGAAGAAAAGGCTCTGGGAGTCGCAGGGTGATGACGCAACGTCTGGAAAATGGAGAGAAAACACATGTCAGCTTTTGCTCTGTATCAAGCGATTTCAACAGACCAGCCTCCTCCTGCTAAGAAGGCTTCCCTGCAGGTACATTTTAAAAATAAAGTTTCTGCTTTTAATGCCTGTATGTGTGCGTGTGTGTAGACGTGTCTGTCACAGCTGCAGGAGGAACTGAGCTTAAAATAGCACACTCCCCCTGGTAGCATTTTATCAGTCCATGTTATCTTTGTGTCATTTGTTTTAATTTCTCCAGACTAACTGTGCAGCCTGACAGTAGCCTTATGTTAATGTGTGTGGTGTTGTAGGTGACAGAGAAGAAGAAAAAGAAAAAGGAGAATGGGGCTTGTAAGACCAATACAGTGAAAGCTCAATTAAAGCCTGAGAGGAAGAAAATACGAAAGAAGCCCCCGAAGTCTGCACAGAGAGAGGAGAACCTGAAGGAAATTACAGACGTAATGTGTTTCTGCTGCAATTACACAAATATAGACGCTTTTATTATTTATTGTGACCCTACAGTGTTTATATTATTCACTTATGGAGTCCTTATGCTTCAGAATCAGGAGGAGGACGAGTGTGTCGGTGGAGACGGTGAGGATCTAGAGGCTTTTCTAGCAGACCTGGCAAAAGTCAACAACAGCAGGGAGAGAGCGAGCAAGCTGTTCCAGTGGCTCATCAACCCCATCCCGGCCAAGTCCTTCTTCAGGTACAGACATTGGCAGTGTCTTGATGTAAAAATGTGCATTGAACGCATAGACTCGGAGCTGCATACCAATCCCAAATAAATAAAAAACATTCAGAGAAAGCAGTTAATTTTTGTAATACCGGTCGATGAAATAATGCACAAAGTTTCTTCACCGGCTAATATTTTTCTTCTTTCCGAAGGGAAACATGGGAAAAGAAGCCAATCCTCGTTCAGCGTAAGAATCCGGATTACTACAAGGGACTTTTCTCCACAGCAGAGTTTGATCGCATTTTAAGACAGGTAAGGAGCTGACACATGACCCAGACGCTCGCTCATCCATCCTCAGTTTATCTGTAATCTCCTGTCTGTGTTGTAATCCGAGACAGATGCATACTTGTCCATCAAAGTCCTGCACCTTGTACATAACGCATATATACATGCATACAAGCTTTTAATGTGTATAATCCATCACCTCTTGTGTGCGTTTTCATCCAATATTTATAGTACTACTACTTCTTAGCTCATGTTCCTGTACAGTTCTGTCCTGTACTATTCACCATCCTTAAGCCTTTAACTTTCAAATATTTGCTCAATTTTAGTTGTCCGTTTTGCTGAGGTCTTTCAGATTGAGACATTATAGAATTATAGAAAAAGTAGCAGGGCATTAGCTTCTTTTAATGTGGGAAAGTGTTTCCTCTATGGAAACGCATATAATCTCAAGTATTTGAGGATTACATTGCCACAATCTTACATTGTTTCCACAATAACTGAAGCTCTAACTTTGAATCAATACCTCAAAAATGCTGATATTTGACGCTATTTTTGATGCCACAGGGGTGAAATAGACACAACACCAAATTTCAGATTTTTGGTTGGCCACTGCAGATATGACTTCCTTTTTTGATAAAACTTTTTATATACAGCACCTTTTTATAAACAGTTTACAGAGTGCATTGACTGACAAGCAAAAGCAGGAAACTCAGGAAGACAATATTATAGAATGAACACCTAGTCTAAGGTGAAGTTAAAAAAAAGAAGGCAAAACACAAAATGTTTCTTGGTTCGTAGCAGAAAGACTGCAGAAAATATATATTTTTTCCCCCCCAAAAAAACGTGTCAGGAAGAAGAGAGAGAGAGAGAAAGCGAGGCTGGAAAGGATGCATCAACAGAACAGAAAATGAATATTGAAACCAGTTCACATATTTAGAGTCATTACGAGACAGCCACTTGGTAAATCTAAACAAATATTTGAGTTTGCGTTCTTTTCTGTCACTTTAAGGATTATTCCCATCGCTGGAAGAATCTGACAAAGCCTGATTTTGCTGAGTGGTTCAAGTTAATCACAGACATTGTCTCTAGAAAGTTCTATGATGTTTGGTTTAATTTTTTCACCCATTCTACAAAGAAGGAAGGAAAGACAACTGACAGTAAATACTGCTGTTCATCATGTGAGAATGAGCGACCTCATTGTTAGGCTGACTATGTGCACAGATTTGTTCTGTGTGATTAAATGTGAGAACTTTATCTTGTGTTGCATTTTCTTCAAGTTATAGAGAAAAACTGTATATAGTCATACTGAACTGCATGTCTGCGCTGTTGCATTTAAGGAAGATGTTCAGTACGGAGTGAACCTGGATGTCACGAGCTACACTAATGGCCAGAGGGAGACGCACAACCCTCCGGGGAGAGCTCTGCCATTCACTGTGTGGGATTTCTATGAGGTACGCCCTGGACCGATGGAACCAGCAGACACGTGATTATTTCCAATGCCACATCACTGTGATGCTGCATCTTAATGCTCCTGATTTGAATTCCTTTTAATTGGGCCCTTTGCAGAAAGTTCGCTGCACCCACTCCCTCTGTGGGGGTCATTAAAGTTTCCTCTCACTTTGAGATTTTTCCAGGTCCTCCTTCATTAAAAAGCAGTTAGATGTATGTTTATGTATTAGGCAATAAATTAGTTTTAATACTTTCTGTGCCGGATGCTAGAAGTCACTTTGTGTTAAGTGCATTCACCGTATCAGTGCACCATCTGCACCACTCGCAGATTAGCAATCATCATCATGTCTCTATTTTCCAGGCTGGCTGCTCCCTCCGCATGCTCAATCCCCAGGCCTTCTCCTCCACAGTGTGGAACGTGCTGTCCACCCTTCAGGAGCAGTTTGGCAGCATGGCAGGAGCCAATGTGTGAGTATTCAGGTCAGCAATTATACTGGAAATCCTTTTTTTGAGATAAAATCAGATACTGTGAAATTTGTGTTTTCCTTTGAACCAGATACCTGACACCGCCTGGAACACAAGGCTTCGCTCCACATTATGACGACATCGAGGCGTTTGTGGTTCAGCTGGAGGGGAAGAAACACTGGAGAGTGTACAACCCGAGGTGAGATGAAGGGAGGAACCATGAGAAGAGCAGTTAAACGCACACTTGTTTTTGCTTGTTTTGATCGATTCAGAAATGTTTTACCAAGAAACACCGTGAAGCTGTTGTTCTGGCCTTTTCACAGGACAGAAGATGAGGTCTTGCCTGTGCTTTCGAGTCGTGAGTAAATTATATTTATTCTATAAATGAATACAGGCTAAATTTGTCTCTATTTGGTTGGAATCAAGTTGGATTATAACAGATTTACTATTATATACTAAAACTATTTACTACACCTCATTGGCACAGGAAAATGCATCTAGTCTCTTCTGAGCTGATAAACCGTGTAGCAGACAGCTGTCGTTTCTTACATGTGACTGCGTTTGCATTTCCTCTCCAGCGAACTTCAATCAGGCTGAAATCGGAAAGCCAATCCTGGAGGTGGTGCTAGAAGCCGGGGATCTCCTCTATTTCCCGCGAGGATTCATCCACCAGGGCGACTGCCTCCCGGATGCTCACTCCCTCCACATCACCATCTCCTCCTTCCAGAAGAACAGCTGGGGGGATCTGCTGCAGAAGGTAACGAACTCTGATCGAGGTTCTAATCAGGAACCCACTTTGATGCCGATGCCGGTTGTTTATCGATTAAGCATTGCAGGAAGTGTAATAACCTTAGGATAAATGTGTGATTTATCCTACAGCCACTTTATGAAAGCTTTTGCATTTGCTGATGTGAACACATTCAGCTCTTCCTGGAAAAAGTGCTTGAGCACACAGAACACTATGCTAGTTTGGGATCTGGGAAAATGTGTTGAGCATTTTTCACAATTTTTATTCATATTACTTAATTAATCAGTTAATTGAGTTATATAAAAAAAAGTTGAATCAGCTCAAATCTTCAGATTTTGCAATGCAGAATCACAGTGGTGAGTGCACTCTTCTGCAAAGACAAAAGTTCAGTTTAAATATAGCAAGAAAAACTTTTGTAACCACAGATGAAAGCGAAGGCTCCTTATTAGCCTGCTGCTTGAGATCCTCTGGCAGGGCCCCACTAATGGTCCCAAAATCTCCACTTGTGACCAGAGGTGACCAGGCGTTCACTGTCTGGGCGACCCGGCTGGGAAAGTTTAGTTAAGTATCTAAAGTTCTGGATTTTATTGCATTTACTATATGTTTTTATTGTAAAGCACTTTGTAACTTTGGTGCAATATAAATAAAGGATATTATTATTGAACTCTGATTAGAAAGCTAAGTGCTTAACAAAGGGCAGCATTGGGGCATTTTTTGATTGACATAAGGCAACAGTGAACTGTATCAAGCCTCACTGACAATGTGACGGTCAGCTATACAAGAAATTCTGTATTTTATGTTTAGAAACAGAAGTCTGTTTTGGAGTGAGAAGTAGAATCACTGAGATGAGATCACATGATTTAACACAGTAAAGACCCCCCAGTTTTAATCTAGAGATAATCCAGGAAAAAAAAAATAAAAAATTCAACTGCGAAAACACCAAAGAAGAAGAAAAATCCCCAAATATTAGAAGCCTGAAGATTATCACTAGTTTACAATGACTAATATGTTTTAATATGTTGGATATTCAACAAGCTAAACCACACTAATGCAAAATACTGGATCTAAAATGAAGGCGTGCTGTATGTACTTATGGAAAATATGAAAAAGATTGTTTCTGGTGTGCAATATTCCAGTGTTGATTCTGACTAGAGAGAACACAGCAAACCACGTCTGTCTGTCTCAGCCTCATGACAAGCTTGGAGAAAGTTTAAACAGCCTCTCTTCAAACAGCTACCTGGGTTTCTATTTTTACCAGAGGTCTTTCCACTTCTTATCTGCTCCTTCTCAAGGTGGTCCCAGCGGCATTGGAAATAGCGATGGAGGAGGACGTGGAGTTCAGGCAGGGCTTACCTCTCGACTACTTGACGTACATGGGAGTGCAGAACTCTGACAAGGTAATTAATCAGTTGTTTTGTGTTTACCTCTCACTTCCTTTCACCATCACTATCACCAGCCTCAGCTGTTCACAAAATACCCGCAAAATAAACCAAGTATATCTCGTGTGTTCAGGATGACCCACGCAGGACAAAATTCTTCTCTCGGGTTGAGAGCCTGATGAAGAAGCTAACAAACTACGCCCCGGTCGACGCTGCCGTGGACCAGAAATCCAGAGACTATCTCCATGACTGCCTTCCCCCTCTGCTCACTCCAGGTACATGATGGATGAATCAGTTTGGGGGGAATTAATTAATTTTTAATGCAGAAGGAAGACGTATACTGATTCTGAGCTGCTTCATGTCATCTCTCGCAGAGGAATTGGCCAGCAGCGTGAAAGGAGCACCTACGAGATGGGAGCGCGGGCAAGTTATGGATGTCGGCGCACACATCACCACCCAGACCCGAGTCAGAGTTCTGCGTGCTGGATGTGCCAGGTAATACAGCTTTATATTGCTTTTCACAGTATGTTCACAATAGGAAGGTTTGAAATGGACCGTTCAAAATGTGCAATATAGCGTCTTTTGTGAAGAACACCTGCTTTAGTGATCCATGAAATGTAAAAAAAAAAAAAAAAATGCAACTTTATCGCGTATATATTTGCTCATAAGCTTTGTGTTCCACCAGGTTATGCAGTGATGGAGAGGCTGTTCATCTTTACCACACAATAGACAACTCCAGAACCTACCACAAAGAGGAGCCCAAGAGTTTTGAAATAAAAGCAGAGGTAGACTGAAAGATCTGTGACAAACAGATGTTTTATACATGGTCGTCCGAACGATGTTTTCACTGTAAAATAATTGTTTTTCTTTCAGCACACAGATGCCGTTGAGTTTCTGATCCATTCATATCCAAAATTTGTGACAGTTGGAAGTTTGCCGTGTGATTCTGCAGAGGACAGGGTTTGTTGTTTACACCTCTTTCCCTATGTCCATGGACTTATTAAAACACATCTCATTTTCCATATATTTTTATTCTAAATGAGAAATGTTTCAGCCTGTGTTTTTGTGAAATTAGTGATTTAAGCTGTGTCTCATGTGGTTTTCTTTTCCCTCCAGATCACTTTGGCTGAGCTGCTTTTTGAGAGAGGGATAATCCACACTGCAGAACCTCTTTAGTGGCCACAGACTCTTCAGTCATGCTGACTGCATGAATAGATTCAAATTACCCTTGTACAAAACAAGACCTTCAATGCAAACCACTCGTCCCAAGTCGTCTTCATTAACTTTACTGGAATAGTCCCAGTGAATGACCCATTTTTGAATTTACTCTGTTCAGCATCAAATAAAGCATTTTTTTTTGTATGAAATGTGTGTGTTTGTTATCAGACCAAAATCACCAACAAGTACCGAATGATTTTGAAGAGAAAGGGCATTTTTATTATCGGTTGATACAACTCAAAACATTAAATGATTATTAGTTGATCCATTCAAGAACAGAGATACAGGAGTCTTCTTTAATATTCTGATTTGAGAGCCATTCACACCACAGATGACAGGACACATTCCAGGTAGGGACAGTCTACTTCCAGGTCACCTCCTCACCAGGCTTCAGCTCCCTAAAGAAAACACAAGACCAACAGTTGCATCCAGAGTGACATCAGACATCTGTGGAATGAGTGTTATCAAAATTAGACACAAAAAAGTCAGTTGTACTTTAGATTAACGAGCATGGAGCTCTGATCTGTATTATACATGGCAACGGACTTTGTAAAACACAAAACTAGATGCAACATTCAGCTTTTTGTTAACGCACTAAGTGTATACTGAGCAGCGGACATGATGTGTATTCTGCAGACTTATAGTTGAGTAAGTTAGTGGGTATAAAGTTGCAAAACTCATCATCATAACACGTTGAAATAAAAAGGACCAGATCCTTAACAACAACACAAGAGCACCTGTTTAACTTTTAAATGTATGAGGAAAATGGCTTTTTATTCTTACCTGCTGAACAAAACACTTTTGTTCCTGAAAGCTGTGAGCTTCTGGTCCTGCTGTTTGTCAAGGTACCATCCAACCACAAAGCCCATGGGCACCAAGATGTTCGCCCAATGCTCCCGGGCAAGTGCTAGAAAGTTAACCATGGTTCCTGCAGAAACAAGCAGCGCATTGTGACAAATGATGGCGATGACATTATAATCTGATGGAAAACAGTCATGCTGCTTACATTTGAAGTTAGATAGAGAGAATGATGTCGTTGTATACATTTCTGACAGGCTTAATACTGATACTATTCGTAAGGCATGACATTGCTGGTGAAAACAGTGACATTGCTGTAGCTTCTCTGCAGTGCAGCTCTGGTAATGACAGCCCATTGAAACAAACCAGTGCAGCATTTGCATAGTAAGAAATACTGAACCTACACAGTTTGAGGCCAGGATTACATTTTACTAATACATTAACTGAAAGACCTAAGCCATATCCGGTTTGCTGCTCAGCCAACCACTATATGAAAATCAATGCATTTTAAAATGACTTGGTCCAGAGTCAGTGAGAAGTCACTGTAATCTGTAGTAAACGATTGTATCATACTGGATCTTTTTAGGGATTGGAAGGGAATTTTGGGAGAAAAAAAAAATTATATTTTGCCACATAACATCTGCAGACAGGACCAACAATTATTTCAGGACCTCCCACTCTTTATTTTTTTTATACTTAATATTTTTAGATTTTATGTTTATTGCTGTTTGCACCAGGGATTTGAGGGAAACGATATTTTAATTATGTGTATGTCCTGTACAGATAGCAGCATTGACAATAAAGTTTGACTTGACTTGAAAGTTATTGTGACACTTAGCTAAAACTATAACCAACTACAATTGAACAATTTCAATTATGAATGACGGCCTTTATACTTTGTTCACACGCTTAATTGTGTGGAACAGTTGGACTACATGCTGACAGAAAAATAATGGGTGTCAAGGAGTTCATATGTCGATATTTCTTTGTTGCTAACGCTTGTCTGGCATAGCTTTGAGCTAACTGGTGTAGAGTGAGGGTTACTTCTAAGCCTAAAGTCTTGCTAGCTTAAATAAAACAGTAGTATAATGATTACTCCAAGTCACATATGACAGCTGTAACTTCCCCATTTGCACTGATTACAACATTATAGCTTGCCATAAAGTGGAGCTAAATGCTCAAAATATAGCAAGTTTTTAAACCCCAACAAGTGTAAACTGATGACAGAATAGCCAGAAGCTAACGTATCTGGCTAGTTAATCAGTTAGCTAGCATTAGCAATACGTGTCGGGTTTTCGTTTAAAATGGTTTGTCGGTTTGTTGTTAGTCATGTGTGTTAGTTGTGTTTTGCGCAATTAACATGCTAGAGTAAAATGGCTGAAACCATAAACAGACATTAGATTGAAATATCTAAAATACTACCTTCTGTTTACACCAAGCCGTGGCCTTCAGCTCTTCATTCACTAGGCAGAGGACATTGGACTCTACCAACCGTGCAAACACGATAGTGAATCTTGAACAATAAAACATTATTAGTCGAATTCACGACCTTAATGGTGAGTTATTATGTACATTGTAACACATTATCTCACAATTGTAAAGCTTAATTGTGAACATATAATACGACAAAATGTATTTTCAATGTTGTGTCATAATTTTAGTATTTACCAACACCGCCATAGTTGGTATGTTCCTTTGCCCTTTCACACATGACGCAGCGGCTAACATGTTTGCTAGTCGAGTGTGTATTCATAAGCGCTAGACAAAATGTCTTAATGTTGGAATTATAGAAAATCCACTTGTTGTGTTTCTATTCCAAAGGGAATATATATATATTATCTCATATTTAATGGTATGTTGCACGTTCGTTTGTCGAGCCAAGTCACGTATATCCACCTGCCTAAATGTAACGGAGCTAGCATGCTAAGTCGGCAGACTTTGCCGGGTGATTTGTTAACGTTATTGCTCGTGTGAACTAACGTTAGCTGTGGCTAGCAGCCAAACTGTTTACTTTAAATGTGCCTACTGCTCGGCTAGCTAGCCATATAGTCCCCATTTAGAACTTATGCCGTGTATTACGGTTATACCGTACAGTTTAATTGTAAAATATAAACATGTTTTTATTTTTTCGTGGTTGATTGAACTGAATGAGTGTTGTTCTCCACTGTAATCACAGCCGCTCAGCTCAACGTAGGCGATGTTGTTTTGTTTGCATAACCTAATGCTAAACTTGCTAATTGTAATTTCAGCGTTAAAACTGAAGAAACATGACGTCTATTATCAAGCTGACAGCCGTGTCAGGAGTTCAGGAGGAGTCGGCCCTCTGTTACCTGCTGCAGGTGGATGAATTCCGCTTCCTCCTGGACTGTGGCTGGGACGAGAACTTCTCAATGGAAATCATCGATGCTATGAAACGGTAATTATGGTAACAATGCTCTTATTACAGCAGTTCTCCCCCCCCGTCATGTGAACTAAAACAAGTGTCATGTCTTTCTCCCCTCCAGATATGTTCATCAGGTCGATGCTGTGCTCCTCTCCCACCCTGACCCCATCCACCTGGGAGCCCTGCCATATGCTGTAGGGAAACTGGGTCTAAACTGTACTATATATGCTACAATTCCCGTCTACAAGATGGGTCAGATGTTCATGTATGATCTATATCAGGTACAGAAGGCGCGTGGGAAATCTCATACATGTAAAGTTATTTGTCAGCAGGGTATAATTGCATGATTAACATTGTGTTCTTATGCATCCTTCTTTTCACGTAGTCCCGAAACAACAGTGAAGATTTCACACTGTTCACCCTCGATGATGTGGACTCTGCTTTTGATAAAATCCAGCAGTTGAAATACTCTCAGATTGTAAATCTCAAAGGTGAGTTAGTTGCAGACTGTTACAGGTCAGGAGTCACACCTCATTATCCATCACTCACACCAAAGTGCTTCATATTTTTCTTTTACCTTACTTTAAGGGAAAGGACACGGTCTCTCCATCACTCCTCTCCCAGCTGGCCACATGATTGGAGGCACTATTTGGAAAATTGTGAAGGACGGGGAGGAGGAGATTGTTTATGCGGTGGACTTCAACCACAAGAGAGAGATGTCAGAACGGACAAAACACTCATGAAATGGAAATAAGTTCTTGTGTTTTTTGACTGTTGGTTTAATTCCCTTTTTCCTCTTTTTCTCTGTTCTAGCCACCTCAACGGCTGCACGTTGGAGAGCATAAGTCGTCCTTCCTTGCTTATCACAGATTCCTTCAATGCTACATATGTACAGCCACGACGCAAACAAAGAGATGAGATGCTCCTTAGTAAGTAATCTGCACAAGACTCTAAAGTAGAAATCATTTGGTCCTGACGCTCTAACAAATAAACCTTGTCATCCTGACTTCTATTTCAACGTCAAACATGACATGACATTTTCTCCCTAACCTATTTTTCTCTTTCTCCTTAAAACTAAAACATTTAAAACTTAAAGCAATGGTTAAAAAAACGCTGTATGTTTTCAGTAATATTCTTTCTCTCATAGCCAATGTCATGGAGACCCTTCGCGGTGATGGTAATGTCCTGATCGCCGTGGATACCGCTGGTCGTGTGTTGGAGCTGGCTCAGCTCCTGGACCAGATTTGGAGGACAAAGGATGCCGGGCTCGGAGTTTACCCACTCGCTCTGCTTAACAATGTCAGCTATAATGTGGTGGAGTTCTCCAAGTCCCAGGTATCAATCACAGATTTTCCCACTTGAGAGGATTTGTATACTATTCCTTATATAGTTCAAATGTGATATTATAGCTGTTTAGTTTCACCAGTTATAATTGTTAATCTGTTGTCTTCCTATAGGTGGAATGGATGAGCGACAAGCTCATGAGGTGTTTTGAAGACAAGAGAAATAACCCGTTCCAGTTCCGTCACTTGAACCTGTGCCACAGTCTGGCAGACCTGGCCCGAGTCCCCAGTCCCAAGGTGGTGCTTTGCAGCCAGCCAGACCTCGAGTCCGGCTTCTCCAGAGAACTCTTCATCCAGTGGTGCCAAGACGCCAAAAACTCTGTCATCCTGACGTACCGCACTACACCCGGAACCCTCGCCCGCTACCTCATCGACAACCCCGGAGAGAAGATGCTAGATCTGGAGGTGAGACCAGCCGTCAGCCACTATGGAGCGTTTTTGATCTTGTCTCTTCGTGCAGCACTTGCCCCATGGGGAGCCGCTGTCTGTCACGTTCAAACCCAGCTGAGGAAATAGCAAAATGTGTCATTCCATCATTTGCACCATGTCCATCTTTCACTCTTCTTGTTATGACAGGTGAGGAAAAGAGTGAAGCTGGAAGGCAAGGAGCTGGAAGAATTCCTGGAAAAGGATAAAATAAAGAAAGAAGCAGCTAAAAAGCTTGAACAAGCGAAAGAGTAAGTCCCAGTATATGATGCTGCTGTATGTCCCTTGGTATAACAAAACATTTGTTCACATTATTTGCCTCTTTACAGCTAAAAAGAGTAAATTATGTAAAAAAGCCAACAGAAATGCAAATGTTGAGCTAAACTGCAGATCTAAAACAGGCTATTTAAATGGAAATCTGTAAATGGGAGATGGGAGGTTAGTCATGACCCTTTAACAGAATATTTATACTCTGCAGCTGCACAAAAATCTGCTGTCTGTCATCTCATATGTACACAGTTAATGTTTATTTCGTGTACTTGCAGGGTGGATGTAGACTCTAGTGACGAGAGCGACTTGGAGGATGATCTGGATCAGCCAGCTGCTGTGAAAACCAAACACCACGACCTGATGATGAAGGCAGAGGGGAGCCGCAAGGGCAGCTTCTTCAAACAAGCTAAAAAGTCTTATCCAATGTTCCCCACACACGAAGAGAGAATCAAATGGGACGAATACGGGGAAATCATCAGGTGAGTCAATATCGATATGTGTGAACATCAGAATCCAGAGTAATGGATAGAGAGAAACTACACCGATCGATATTAGCTGACATCACCAGTAAGTTGTTCTTCTTTTACAGGTTAGAAGAGTTTCTGGTTCCTGAATTGCAGGCCACAGAGGAGGAGAAAAACAAACTGGAATCTGGATTGACCAACGGCGATGAGCCCATGGACCAGGATCTCTCTGTTGTTCCCACCAAATGCATTTCAAGTATAGAAAATCTTGAAATTAGGTGAGTGATCCTCTAAATCTGCGGTTCCAAACCTCATAAAGGAAATCTTTGCTATTATTGCGTAAGCTGACAGCTAGTGAACGCATAAATCCATGCACCTATCTATTACGTTTTAAAGACCAGAAAATGGAGAAACACAGATTTTATTTTGTTCTGCACCTATTCTATGCAGGCTTTTCTGTCCTTTGACTGGACACTGCCAAACAAAGGAAATTGAAACTTGAAATAACAGCATTTCGGGCAATTTTCTATAAAATCTATCCTGTGTCAGAAATTGCTGTGATATCGGCTGCATCCTCACAATTCTTTGTCTGTATATATTTTTCAATGTATTTTAACATTTTTTGACAATCATACATACTTAACAGGTTTCTCTTTAGACACATTCAGTTCCCATTGTTCCTTTAGCTCTTTAGTTGTTTTGACTGTGTATTTTTCTGATGAAGGGAGACTGTTTAGCAGAGAGTTGACGCTCGCTGAAAATAGTTTGTGTTAGGGTTTTCACCATGTCCTACAGAGATTCAGGCCTACTGTTTGAGAAAAAAGTTTTCTTTCACCCCTTAAATTCAAGAAGATCTTGCGACCCTCCTCTGTGCTTTTGGGGATCCCTATAGAGAAACAGTCCTCTATATCTGTGTGGTTCTGTGACAAGAGCTCTGCAGGGTTAACTTCCCTCATAAAGTGCCATCAGAGCTGATCAACAGTACATTGCTGTGGTGTGTTGGACGGCCTCCAGGTGTGAATGAGTGTAACCGTTAGAACGGTTGAAGTGTTGCTAAAAAAAAAAAGAAAGGTTATGTCTAACTCAGCAAACCTGTCCTGTATTAATCACAAGTCCCATCAAGATATCTTGTCTGCGCGGTTATTAAACAATGTTTGACAAATCAGCACTATTAAAAACCTTCATCCTGTCTTCCTCCTTCTCCTACAGAGCAAGGATATCGTACATAGATTATGAAGGTCGCTCTGATGGCGATTCCATCAAGAAGATTATTAATCAGATGAAGCCCAGGCAGCTGGTGATCGTTCACGGGCCGCCAGAGGCCAGCCTCGACCTGGCTGAGTCCTGCAAGGCTTTCAGCAAGGACATCAAAGTCTACACACCCAAACTGCAAGAAACTGTGGACGCCACGAGTGAAACACACATCTACCAGGTCAGCTTCAGTAAACGCCTGCTGTATTTTTCATTATACTGAATTTGTTGTATGATTCCTTTGTTTTGTAGAATCATACATTTAAATTATTTGTCTGTGCAGTGATACAACCTTATAATTCTGTTTTTGTCAGGTCATTTTTTTCATCTTTTACAACCACTTAGCAATTGAGCCAAGGCGTTAAATGCTACAAGGTTGAGTTCTTTAGCGATGATTATAACTCAAGCATTAAAGCAGCCTTGCATGACCATGGCCAGTGTCCTGTCATGGCAACTGTAAGTCAGTCACTTGCAAGCAAGAGTCACATGCCAACAGAGCACAGATGTTGACTGAGGAGAGGCAGTCTTTCCTAAGTTCCTTTTTTGTACATTTTCACAGCACATTAGCCCACATACAATACATGAATACATCCGTTCACACTCTGCAACCACATAGGTATCACAAGACAGAACTCGTGTTGGAAGCACACCAACAATGAGATTTGACTTTACACTAAATGATAACGTTGTATCACAAGACAGAATTCGTGTTGGAAGCACACCAACAATAAGATTTGACTTTACACTAAATGATAACGTTGTATCTATTATTAAGTTTCATATGTAAACACAATATATCATAATAAGAAGGGACATTTGAGAATTTCTCTCATAGTCGTCATCATGTCTCGTCTTCTCGCGGTAAAGGTGCGGTTGAAAGACTCCTTGGTGAGCTCTCTGCAGTTCTGCAAAGCCAAAGACACGGAGCTGGCTTGGATCGACGGCGTGCTGGACATGCGCGTGGTGAAGGTCGACATGGGCGTGATGCTGGAGGAGGGTGCGAAAGAGGAGGTCGAGGACAGCGAGCTGGCCATGGACGTCGCCCCCGATCTTGGCATAGACCACAACGCCACGGCGGTGGCAGCACAGCGCGCCATCAAGAGCCTGTTTGGGGAGGATGAGAAGGAGGTGTCTGAGGAGAGCGATGTCATTCCCACGCTGGAGCCACTCCCTCCACACGAGGTTAGTCAGAGGGCAATATGAACATTTGTTGCTAGTAAGCATACAGATTCTCTCCACCCTGCTTGGTAGATCATTTGTGTGCAATGTGTTTTTTGTTTTTTTCGTCGTAAAAATGTAATTGCATCGTTAAAATGTGCATCTACTTCTTCTCACTTATTGGAGTCTATAAATATCGAAAGGTTTTTATTTCAAGAGTTAAAGTGCTGGTCACTTCACTGAGAAGCAGCACATCCTCGTGTGTGTCTGCCAAGCCTTCTTGTCACACTTGAGCCCAGCCTTAGTGTCAAAACCTGAAAAAAGCAACAATGAACAAAATGCATTAATGAGTGCAGAGGAGCTTTTTTTAAAACTCACTCTAAAATAAGCTTTATGTTCTGTTATGTGTCAGATATCTGGCTGATTAGGTCATAGCAAGTGTTAAGAAAAGCTTAAATTGGTGCTTAACCTGTTTTCAACTTAAGAGAGATCTTGTTTACAGCAGGCTTGTCCTTGCCTGCTTCTCATTTTGGCAGCTAACCTCATTTCAAGTCTTTGCTGTCATGCAAATGAATAATGGCTAATGAAGTAGTACAAGCAACTGAGGATTTTCAGGTCCCAGCAGCTGCAGCAGCCAGTAGACAAAAAACCTTTATCCATAAATATACTCATTAAGACTTCTTGTTGTCAGGAAGAGGTCTGGAGATGGTTTGTCAAAGGTGAGTTGCAGGAAGAGTTTATTCTGGAACAGATATCCGTGGGAGTCTAAGTTGAGGAGAGTTGAAACGTGTTTCTCTGCTAATATGTGTCCACAAGGGCGTTTAAGCAATTCAGACAGCCCGAAGTCTGACTTCTGTTCTCCCTCCAGATTCCAGGGCATCAGTCGGTGTTCATCAACGAGCCTCGCCTGTCTGACTTCAAGCAGGTCCTACTGAGAGAGGGCATCCAGGCCGAGTTTGTGGGAGGAGTGCTGGTATGCAACAACACGGTGGCCGTCCGCAGGGTGAGTGTCCTTCCCATTGGCCTGGCGAGAACGCTATCCATCAGCTCCCTGCAACACTAAGCACCACTAGCCCTCTAGAGGGAAAGTTGCCAGCGCAGAAGACACACGAGACAGGCTCGTTTTACGCCAATGGAAATGTTGAGCTTCTGGTTTTATTTTCCATAATGATGCATATTTAGGTCTGTGTGCCAGGCAGTTGCATAGTTGACATAAAGCCAGTGATTTAGTTAAATTAAAAGATTGTAGAATTAAAGGATCCGCATGAAAACACCGTTGAACATCTTTTCACATCTATGCGTCTGCAGCTTTCACAAACTTCTATTGTATGCTTCAAAGCCTTGCAGGGAATAATTTATCTCCGGAACAAATAGACACAGAATGAACACATTTCCAATGACATTCACTGCCTGAGATGGTGTTGACTGAGTCATCAGAAGTAACGATGCACAGCTGACAAACTGTCCCCTTAAGACAAACTAATATTGTTGTACAGCAGGATGACACATTTCAGCTTCTCTCTTTGTTTGATGATGGATTGTGCATCCTGAGAAATCAGCAATGTTTAGTGAAGTGGGCAGGTCGTTTTAGATGCCAAAAAATACGGTAGCTTAGTCAGGAGTCTACAGACACGTGCAGAGTCAATAGTCTGTATATATCATATATGAACGTCTTTCGTGTGTTTTAACTGGTTGGTAGTGTAACAACATCATATTGTTAGGATTGTAGTTAAGTGGTGTTGTTTACAATGTAGTTAGTGTTGGATTATCAGTAGGATTAACTGTAATTACAATATTCCCATTGGTCCTTGAAATCCTTGAAGGTTTGTGCATTTGAGAGGCAAAAAAATCTACTCCAGGAATTGATTGTATTAGGAAAATAATGTGTTTTTTGAAACATTAACGTTCAATAATAGAACCCAATATAAGTATGAACGTGAAAATGATCAGGATCAAGCTCTGCTGAAGTCCATTCATGTGAATCAGGTGTGTTCAGGCAGGGGAACGTCTAAAACATGGGTCAGGGGGGCTCCGGTACCAGGATTGACATACACTGGTTTAGGAATTAAGGTTTACTTACTTACAAACTATGAAATGAGATAGCAGTGCTTTAAACAAAATGGAACATTAAACACGAAAAGAAACAAATACAGCCCACCTCAGTAGGATGAAAGAAAACCCAGCGGCATATGAAAACATCTCACAGCAGAAGAAACACATACAAGAAAAGAATCGCATGCGGAACTTAAGAACTAAAAGGAAAAGTAGGAGTGAGCCAGGATACCAACAACAAAATGCATAATTGACAAGAACTGAAAATAGACACAACCCAGAAAATGAAATCAAAGAGAACTGAGACTGTTAAGAGAGTGCGTGCGTGCGTGCGTGCGTGCGTGCGTGCGTGAGTGCGTGCGCGTGTGCGTGTGTGCTATTTAAATGGGAGAACTTGAACTTGCTTCATCAGACATTTAAATCCCCAGTCTGTGAACGTAACGTCTGAGTTGGAAGCACTTCATTTTTAGAGGTCAGCAGCAGGCTGCACAGAGCTTCTACATGGATGTTGAAAGGTGAAACCATGCTGTACAAAGTGTTGATGAATGCCATGTGAGGACCTACATGACCTGTGCATCTTTGTGCTCTCTGTCCAGACGGAGGCCGGACGCATTGGCCTGGAAGGCTGCCTGTGTGACGACTACTATAAGATCCGGGAGCTGCTGTATCAGCAGTACGCTGTGGTATAGCAGCAGCAGCATGAGGAGGAGGAGGAGGAGGAGGAGGAGGACACGCTGCAGAAGAGCACACCACGGCAATACAGAGACAATCCTTTACGAGGACTTTACCCAGAGGAGAAGAGTGTACCGCACTCGCGCTACCTCTTCCTCAGGGGTGGCTCCAGCTGTTTCACTGCAAACCTTGTTGTACATTTTCCCTTTTTTTTATATGTTTTTTTTTTTGTTCAGATAACATTTTTTTTTTATTGTTAGTTCCACAAAGTGAGAGGCAGATGCTTTCCCCTGGACTGACCTCTCTGTGTGAACAGACTCGTATTCCTGAAGCTATTCCCACTGTACAGTAACATCCCGGTGCACTGATGTGATTCTGCCATTAAAATCAGTCTTTTTTCAAATATGCATCTCTGTTGAAGGTTTTTCCACAATTATTGCTGGATAATGATTCCCAATACTTACTGAGCAAAATATGACAGATTAAGCATTAAGTATGAAAAGTTGGCATCACATTCTTGGCCCAATTCGTGCACTCATGCACTACTCCCTGTAGAATGGACATCAGTTTACTCTGCAAATATTGGACAGCTGTGATTATCTCATCCATCTGTAGGTGTACATGCCATGAATCTGATGCTGAATCTGATGTTTTTGTTCCACTTTTCAGGGCATGATGTATTTCACATATTTCCCACAGAATTCAGACACTTTCAATAAGATGCATGCGGACTGATATTGCACACAGTAGTTAGGTCTCAGTGTTATTTACAAGTTCTTGATTTATGGTTCCAAGTTAATCAGAATATTGATTAATTTCAGACAGTAATTGTCATAAATTCAGACATTATCGATTCTCATCAAGTTGTGGGCCTTGCGAAACAGTCGAAAATCATAGCATTGATTGTAAAAATCATAGCAGCAGAGATCAGTGCTCAGTTTTAGCTTGTAATAGAGGCCAAAATCTGAAAACAGCTGTATGCTTCGCTTCCCAAAATGTAGTTTGATAGCATCTTTCATTGAACCTCGATTCAGAAGTTCTATTTCGTAATGCAGGATACATTGTGTAATAAATCTTATGTCTTAAACCCACACTGACATAACCCTGATGACATCATCAAGAGTAATTTACTTTGTTTGTTAAAAGAATAAACTGAAAATTCCTCCAACTAAAAAATGTAATTTGTTGTACTGACATTTGATACACAGCTGTAACGTCATTAGATGTGATGTTTTTATTTTTATACATTATGTTTTCAGAGCATCTCACCGTCCCTCCTATCCTCATGAAAATACCATGAGGGAATTTAATTTCTCTTGGACTCTAGAGTGAACCGATTGGAATTTGGTGTTCAAAGGTCATTGTGACCCCACACAACACATTTTCTGAAACCACACTGAGGAATCACACAAATGTCTGATAGGATAAATGATGAGTGATGACATTTTCTATCCAAAAGGTCAAAGTTCAACTCTGCTGTGACATACTGTCATGCGAAACACTTTTCTGGCAGTTATGCAACGCCGTAAGAGAAGGGGAGATCGTGACCATATTTAACATTTAGTCAGACAGTGAATTGGTGACGCTAATCTTGGGTGCTCACCTTGAAACTGAGGTGATTGTACAGATCCTCTGTGTGCCCACATTTTCGAGTTTGACACTTCTTTGCAGCAGCATCCACAATTGAAGGGTATTTCTAATATGTATCATGCACTGTCATGGCAACTTTGCGTTCCATCTATCAGAATTATTGACCCAATGTAAACACACAGGAGGAATTTGACTGTTTTTGGTTTTTCTCTCAACGCACTCACGTGCTCACAGACATACAGGCCATTTGTCATGTTTTAACACGGGGGTCAGACCTGATTCTTTTCATTCATCTGCATCTAGCAAACCATGGCCTGGACCAAAGGTGCTAACTTGCACAAATCTGAGTCAGATAAAGGATCAATGAGTCAGGCAGATTATGACTAAACATATGCAACTGAACAACCCCTCTGTCCATGCGCTCTCTCTTCAACTAGGGAATGGAAAGGGGGGATGGCAGGTTAATAAGAAGGATGCATTTGGGTCATTTTGCTAACGACGTGAATGGCAATCCGCCCTCATTCCACCTCAGATCACCTACTGGTGGTTGCACCATGTGACCAGGCTCGCTATTACTCCTCTGTCAAAGTGAATGCAGCATGTTTCTCACTGGAAACTACCTTATTACCTTTTTTAAACCTCCTTCAGTCTTCCCATGTGTTGCATGTCTATGAACAGACATGGGTGCTGCAGCTTGACTGGCTTTTCAATGCAATGCATGGGAATGCAACCACAAGGTGTTAATTCTCATCTGCATGTGCCGTTTCTCACCACACAAGATGCGGTGCCTACTAGGTCAACTAGTTACCACAGTAACACCAGATGGAGACATTTTTCAGCTGAATCTCGCCGGCCTCTGAATGCCCATATCAAATCTGCCCATGCAGCAGGACCATCTCTAATACAGCGGCGAGATGACATTGTCCCCAAAGTGATAACCGGGCCTGAAAATAATTCATACTGCTATGTAGTGAGCGAGGATTACCGTTCTTCACTTTATATTTTTAGGCAACTGTCTCCCGCAGCAAAAAGCTGTTTACCTCCCTGGCTGTTTGTGACAGGCAAAAAAATAAAATCAAAATAATAATGAAACGCTTCAGCAGTTTGTTTTCTTATCTTTTTCAGGCACACATGGATATACAGCCTCACCTCTGCTGCGCTCCAGTGAGGTCTAACTGCT
>OMLP01036789.1:0-13183 GCA_900302685.1 Spondyliosoma cantharus | reverse complement strand
TGATTAATGATGTAATAAGTGAGAAGCAATCCTCACCCGCTCACTCTTATTCAGAGCCCTCCTGTCTAAACAGAAACACTGCCAAATCCATTCCGCTAAAAGATGTCAGAGGAAAGTTTCCTGTAACTATTTTTTTTTTTTTTTCTTCCTTTTTTAAATTGGTTTTCAGCCATGTGTGGATTAATTCAAATCATCTGAGGTTGCAAATGCCATGTCTATTTTCCCTCACATGTGGACCCTCATGTCTTTTTTTTATGTTAACGCTTTTCTCCACAGCTACACCTGCCAGACACGACTGCCTCTGATGGATAACTGTTTATTTTCACATGCCGCCTTTCAGCGATTTTTTTTTTCCCCTCTTTACTCTTGTTGCAACGTGTTTGATCATGTGCTGGTGACAGTGAGAAAACAACTGTGTGTGTAAAGGACGTTTCAAGCCTGTGACCAGTGAAGTGGGAGAAATTGAATGTTTCACTGTAATACAATTAATACAAAACAGTGACTGCACAGAAGGTGTTGGACAGGTTTCATGCCACGGCACATGAAATGAATTCTTCGAAAAATATTGTTACCAATCTGACTGGTAACCAAAGGAATAATTCCACATTTTGGAGAAATGCAAAATCGTTTCTTCTGCCGAGAGTTTGATGAGGAAATTGATACCAGCCTCGACACGACTCAGACTCATCTTACTCATGTCACGAAAACCAATCAGTACACTTGCCAAAATGTAGTCGTACTTTAATTCTATCATCAGTCATAACATAATAGATATAAACCATATAGATAGTTTGAACAAGGTCAGCAGTCCGGCTGAACAGACTGAGGTAAAGGGTTACTTTCAGCTACCCTCCAGAAATATAAAAGAAAATTCACACTTTTAACCTGGAAAAAATAGCTAACTAGACCATTCTTTTGAACAACAAAAGCAAGTTACATATTTTCATTTAACCCCAATGACAGAAATACATCTCCTTTAAATATTGTCTCTAGCTTTTTGTAACACTTCTACAAACTACTCTCCTATATTGATAAAAACCTCTGTACACAGTCAGGGAGTGACTTTGAACATCATTTGTGTAAAATCAGGAGAGTGGTCATCGGGATTCTGCAGCCTAATAATACATATGGCTCTTTTTGGGAGAAAGACTTTTGAATTTAAAGTCGTTTTAAACCACTTGAACTCGAATAAGCTAAAAAAAAAATGCCATTACATTTAAAAGTGTGATTTTTGCAAAACAGCGTGTTTAACAATATGCTTTCCAGAAAAATGATAAAATGAGGATAAACAAATCACGCTCAGCATGCACGGCTATCAGCTGTGTTTATGCATGGTATTATGGAAATTATATGTTGCTTGTACATGAAACGTAGCTGAGTATGCATTCATACCATATACAGAAAAGCATCATCTCTGGGATTGTGCACAGCCAGTAGCCATTAGAAAGAAAAGATCCCGCTTCTTGATTATGCTGAGGATATGAAGATCACTTCCACGAGGCTAAGTGAGTCATCCAGCCTTCAGCTCTCTGACAGGCAGAAAGCCACTAGAAGCTAGCTTGTTTGTTCCTGTCATGTCCGTTACTGAGACTATCTTGCTTGATGCTCAGTCAGCTCGTGTGCCTGTGTGTCATTGTGTGGGTGTGGCGTTGGTTAATTGTCTCAGGTTCAACTTAAAGATGCAGTATTTTTATACTTGAGGAATCTCAAAGCGCACTGAATAACTCTGCACTTGAACATGCAGATGTTGAGTGTCACTGAAAGGTAAAGGGTTTTCAGACATCTTTAGAGCTGCACTGCTCAGTAAAGCAGGATGCGAGCTCAGTTCCTGCTGAGCTATCTATATGATTTGAAGTAAAGCACTGGCGGGGTGCTCATCTTTATAATCCCACAGACATCACAGAAAGTCCTTCCAGGAGGACAGAAAAAAAAATGTTGGCTTGAATTCCCATGAACTGGGGGGTTGCGGGGAGGTCCTGTTACACTGGGAAACAATCCGTGCAATTAAAAAGAAATGAGCAAATGAAATCAATGAGGATCACTTACACTGTGGTGTCAAAGGACTCAGCAGAGGACAACACAAGACTATATCTTAATTAGTAGAATAAATGTGTACACAGGCACAGTCGAGTGTGTGCAATAAGGGAATACAATGGCATTTACTAATCGCTTCTCATTTAAAGCTAGAAGGAGTTCATTACTTTAAATGTAAATTCATTAAAACAGAATTGATGGGTCACTAAGCCCCACCCCGACCCTCTTGGTTTCTGCCTGTCAATCTTTCCATTCTTGCGTCGTCCACAAACTGATGAGAAGTGGTTTATAACAACTTTACTAAATCTTTGTTATTTTAGAAACAATTTGTCCCTGATTACAGACAGATGCAGAAAAAAGCAGACTTTCCATTTTTTTAGACAGTGATTGTCTGTCGTGTCTACTGAAATGACAAATGTAATTGGTCGATTTTATCAGCTGCAGCTAGCTCGCTAATTGAGCTTGTGCTAGCTCTGAGAACTGATTGGAAATGTTGTCTCCAGCTGGGTTTTATTTTTTTTTAATTACAGTAGTCTTTAATTAAGGTAGTCTTCAACAAATTAAATTTTGTAGACAAACTCTGCTAAAAATAAAAATAAACTAAACCCACTAAAAGCTAAAGCAGGGTAAGTTGTCTGGTCAGTCGCTTCCTTATGAAGAGGCAGACGAAAGAAGCTTGGAGTGAGCATGAGTGTAAACAAACATATGCCATTATGTTTTATCTCTTCCTGTTCCATCCGTCTATAAAATGTAAATATGAATTATCAAATTATAACATTTTCCGAAAATAGGTTATTTAAATTTTTTGGCTGCAGGGCCAAAGAAAACACACAGGTGCCTTTAGGACTGATTGACTTGCCAGTTGACAAGTGAATACATTTTATATCCAACACAAACAGAAAAAAAATAAATAAATAAGAAAACATTGTTCTGTGAAAAAGTAAATCCTGGAAATCTAAGGTTGATATAGATAAATGATATGTTTAATTCTAACATAACTCTTGGCTGCATGACAGTAAGCACAAACCAGTTTGTTTGGTGAAATTAAAACTATCTCTGCTAACTGGAGCATTAACACAAAGCTAGCAAAGGATAAAACAATGATTACACTTTGTAAAATTAATAAAACTATAGTTATTTCACTGTAAACAAACAATGAAATGCTTTATAAACCATTTATTGAGCAGTGGTTAATGGAAAAGTTGATGATGTTTTATAATACTGTGTAGTTAATGAATTCTGTGTAGTTGATCTATAAACAATAACTGGATGGCCATTATGAAGTTGCAACTGATGTTTAAATAAACCTTTACAATTACTTAAAAAAAATATTTATAAAGCATTTCATTTGTTGGTTAACAGTAAAATAACTATTAATTAATTAATTAATAATGATGGTTCTCTTAAAGTGTTACCAACTAGACTAACCCATCAAATTACCAAGAGCCAAACTGAAACTTTTAAATGGCTGGTTTTGTCTGACTCATGGTCATATTTTAAAATGATTCAGTTTGAAGCAGCAATTCTAGACCTCTGAGAAGCTGGAACCATTAAATGTTTTGGTAACACTTATATATAACAACCATCATTAATAAATGTTAAACTATATTGTTAATTTTTTCTGTAGTTCAGTTATGTCACTGTTAAAAAAAACAATGACATGCTTTATAAACTTTTTATTGAGTATCCAAGTATTGATTACAGATTAACTGTACAATATTAATTAACCATCTACAAATGATCATAAACATCAGGTGCACCTTTACAATAAACAATTAATCAATAAATGGTTTATAAAGCATTGTACTGTTTGTTTACAGTGAAATAACTATCAACTAAAGTTTAATTAACAATACATTTATACATCAATATGCAGTTTAACAATGATTGTGATTATAAACACGATAGCATTAATAACCCTCACATACTTAAATATGAACAGGGCTTTTCTTTAATAACCTGTAATCCCACAAAGTAACACAACCTCATTAGTGATGAATCAATGCTTGGCATTTGGTTGCCACTGTAGGCAGTCAGTCAGTTAGTGAGCCAGACATACTAACGATTCCAGTTTACATTAGAGCGAGGCCAAAAAAGACGCCACGTGAGGAGAAATCCACAGCCCGACACCAGCGCTGTGCCCAGTTGCATACAATTGAACAATCAGTGTTCGAAGAACGGTTTTATCAAACAGTCAATCACCGAATCTGCCATTAATTTTTAACATGTAGCTGAAATTATGTCACACTGTCACTCAACTGTCCAAAATGGTGTTGATCATGGTGTGAGCCTGAGAGACGAGTGTGTGACTAACAGACTCCTCTCTCTCTCTCTCTGAGGGTATTTTAACAAGGTGCTGACAAGAAAAATGATAATGATGTGTCTGTCATGATGCAGAGCTTGGTAAATTTGTCATGATGGCAGTTGACTGATGGTCGGGTGTCGTCCATTGGCCAAACCATGAATTCTTTCCCTGAACATTCAAATACACACACACGCACGCACGCACGCGCGCACACACACACACACACACACACACACACACAGTCAGGGTGCCTAAAATTACTCAACACAGGTACAAGCAACTAAACTAAATCACATCCTTCCTCGGGGTTACGGTCATTGTTCTCTGACGTCTGTCTCCTGTTTGCAGCGGGGAAGCCATGAAGTCGTTACGGTAACCTTTACAAATTGTCAAGTGCTGTACTGTAACTTTGAAATGCATGATATGGATGTGAAATCGTCCATCTCCTTCTGGAAGGTGAAACGTAGTCTACATCAAAATCGTCCGCCAAGGTCACGGTTGTTTCGGTGTTGCAAAGATTTCAGGAATAAACAGCTGCGACACATTTGTTTCTACTCTCCAACAACAAAAGGCTTATCAAACACGCAGTGTGACACTGGCATCCAAACTACTAGTGTTTAAATGCGCATGTTAAACTCATGAGTGGCTATCAATTTGTTGGAGTGCTTGAATTCACTCTCAAGCTTGTAAGAAGTCTTGATTCGTTCAGTGTTACAGTGCACATTATAAATTCCTCTGTTGCCGTTAAGTGATATTTTAATGGCTTTGTGCGGCATTTAGAGCACTTGGGCAAGAATGTACTTTACTGGCTGACAAGCTTACAGCTAAAATCTTGTGCTGTTGTTACTCTAACTGTTACTTCTATTCCTATCCATTCATTTTCCACTTAAATCCCAAAAGCCAATGCCACTGTGCCATAAGGACAGGGAATAAAAACAATGATTTTAACACTGATACTATCTAGTATTAAATATAGGGAGGGTGATTCTGGAGAAACATACTCAAACTCATTCCCAGGTTGTCAAATACCAATACTTCAGTGTAGCATTCTGAATGCTGCAATTCAGAATTGCCTTTCCTAACTTGCAAATTTACGAAAATAAATAAAAGCATACAAAAAGAGTAAGTTATACAACATAATTCCAAGCTTCTCTTAGTATGTGAATATAAAAAGAATTCTATAGCATTGATTTAAAATCTTATTTTATTTTGAAAGGGTCAAAATTGGGATGTTTAGTGTTTAATGTTGGTTTTAAATTAAACAGAACGACTCCTGCTTCACTTCCATTTTCAGCAGAGGCAACACACAATGTGTCTTCTGTTTCAGTTCATCTGATGAAACACATTTTCTGTGGCAAAATGATGACGGATAAATCCTGATCTTCATTTTTCCAACAAAATAGAAAATCAGCCATGTGTTGCTGTAAATCTGAATATGGTGCGCTCCATTTATTCTTTCTGCACTTGCCAAAAATTGTTGTCTGCAGAAGTGTCAGCAGCGGCAGTGGATGTCACCATGTGTTTTGGGAACATGCGAAAAAAACACTTCCATAAATGTTTAAGTAGGAAAACACACTGGAAAATGAATTCATATTTAGCTTTCAAACATATTTCACTGGTCTTAATCATGATGAGATGAATGAATAATGCTGTGTTTAAAATGGAAAGCCCCGCCTCCTGAGAACACAATCGTTGATACACGCTTCCCCTCTGCTGATGAGGATGTGCCTGCCTTTCCAGGTGATAGCGGTCTGGCTGACTAGGGATCCTTGGATTAACAGCCAAGGATCATGACAGACTGTGCCATTTTCTCTCTTATATCCGAGGAACGTTCTACACAATGAAGGTAAATAAAACGTATCAAATATGTCAGTTAAAGATGTTCTTTTAGTATGCATTATTCTATCCCAACCATTATCCAGTTTATCTGCCGGTTAGCACCTTGAATGTTAATGCAAATGTTCGCAACCACTGACTAGCCATCATCATATTAGCAACATCATTGCTAAAATAGCCTTTAAAACCTGATCTGTTAACATTCATTTTTCATGAAATGCAAAAGATGTGCCGTTGGTGTTTATGGTGTTACAGGGCAAAAAATAATCACCAGCCACAGGCCCTCATGCTGGACAAACATTCAAGCGGCTCCTTCACTCACCAGTCAAAAAACAACATCTGGATTGTTACACTATTTATCTCTCCAGAGGTACATGTGTTAGCCGGCTGTCAGTCACACTTAAAATGAGATGTGTGAGGACAATTGAGTGTTTCATTTTAGTGTTTTTAAATAGGTATCAGGTGTTATTCCAGCCAGGAACACTGATTGCCTTCCACTTTGCTTTGAATGATGCTGCAAAGTCCTCATGGAAGTGGTGTATTCACATTAAATCATTTGATTACTTATGCTTTGGAGGTTTTGTTTATGGTTTCACCCATGTCCACCGGTCACCGGTGTCGTGGCAGAAAACAGTGAGGTTAATGTCATTCAAACCTTGGAAGCTAGCAAACAACAAAACTGCTGTCCTGTGTGTGAGCATACTTAAAACCATATGTCTGGATAATCTGAAATCTGTACGTTGCTGTCCAGTAATTTACTGAAGATGTTTTGTTTTTATTGATTTGATGTATTTAAAAGGTCAAGTGTGTGGGATTAAGGGGGTCTATTGGCAGAAATAAAATAAAATCAGAGTTTTATTAATCATTATTAGCTACCACCAGAGGGGAGGGTGAGGCAACGGGTACACAATGACTGCAGTCTACAACCTCACCGCCAGAATCCACTAATTCCTACACTCTGGACCTTTACAACAACACATTAACAATCTTAAATATAAAATAATATAGATGAGTCCACATCAGTGTGTATCATCTTCAGAGTCAATATCAATATATCTATATGTTGCAAAAGTCTTTTGCACTCCTATTAGAATGAGGTGAGCTCAACTCTGTATATTAGAGAAAATAAATCATTTTCTGGTTTTAGTTTCCACTTGTTATGGAGCAGAGCCGCCTTGATTATTCTTCATTTCTTTCTGGTCTATATATTTTTAATAAAAAGTAAACACAATTTATTTACTTATTACATAAATGTCCCTAATTCAGCTGGATTTGAGAGATTATAGACCATTTCCAGGGCTCATCTCTCTTTTCTTTCTTGCCATGGAAGTTTAAAAACTAAATTAAAAGCCTTGAGTCACCTTTCTTCTTTGGTCTTACCAATCAATGGTATCGATGTTGACATTTAAGCACGAACAATGTCCACAGGTAAATGTCATTGAGGATTTTTTTGAAAAATGAAGGCTGTGCCTCTAATCTAACCTTCTCTAATAGGCGATGATTTGAAGGGATGACAATGACATGACTGTGTACGGGCTCAATCTATAAATTTCTATAATGCAAAGATGTGCTCCAGTGGTGAGAACTGACCTGTGATACATTTAGAAGTTGTCTCTGAAAGGCAAATCAATATTTCTTGCGATCTGCATAGTAAGCAAATCGAAGTTCTTTAGCAACAGATAATGAATACAAAATGTCAGTCGACATCCAAAAATGAGTCTTGCATGGGGAAAAATAAAGATCCCTTGGGTTCTACATTTCTAATTACAATACCCTCAACAATACTCTCTTTCCAAACCAACAAAACTACATCCGCACAGAAACTGGTTCAAAATTAAAAATCCACTTTTTCTACACCTCATGGGTGTTTTTGTCTAACCAGATTCATCACTCTGTTGCAACAACAGCTTTTCCCATTACTGTCAAGCCCAGCATCCCTTTGTGGCAATAGATTTGCCTCTTCACAACTGAACAAGACACTAACTTTTTAACACATGTCATAAAGCTGCGAGACATCTCATTCAGTGCATAGGGGCCTGTGTTGATCTGAGACTTCAGACATGCCATTGGAGAGAAGAAGCGGTGCGTCATCTGATGGGTTTCTCGTACGACAGGCCTGTCACAAAACAGCCAAAAGCTTAGAAGTGCAGTTCACTTGACACACAGTCTTCAGGGATGTTGCTTTGAAAAAAAAAAAAATCAAAATGTCGCCCCATTTAAAAAATCTGTAAGTGTGGGCGGGAGGATGGGATTGGGGTACATAACAAATAAAGCATTGATCCACAGGGAACACTCCATGTGCCTCCTTGGTATCCATTTAACAGGAGGGCTTACAGCAGCCAGCTACTTACAGCCTGACCGAAGTGCTATATTACTCACCATGCTCAGCTGGAAACACTATAGAAAATGTGTTTGCCTAAGATCTGCTCTCCTTTATCAATCCCAAACAGCAGGGACTAGAGCTTTAACTACTATGCCAGGGTTCCAGCAATAGCAAACAACATTTCAGACGGAAAAAAAGAGGAATGGTTGCACAAATAAGATTTCAGTTTTGTCTCTGAAAATCCTTTAAAGCTGAATCTAACACAGCACATCCCACTGAATTCCCACAGAGACTATTCAGAGACACTGCCTTGGAAAAGTAGCATGCTGACTTAGAAGTGTAGGCTCAAATGTGCACATGCACAGACATACAGGCAGACAGACAGACAGACCTTCAAAGATTACAAAGAGAAATCGAGAAACAACTGTGAGGGCACTCGCTTTGAATCACAATCAGTTTTCTTTCTTACCAATGAAGAGGTTCCATTCAGCATCTAGATCTGCCTGGTTTGCCAGGCAGCCCCTCATCACGTTGTGACAGTAGTTGTGACAGGGTTTCAGCCCGGGCATGCTCCTACAGTATGGACAGTACAGCATCTTGGTCAAGGCTCTGACACACGCTGGAACTACATTCACCTAGGAAACAAAGAGAAGTCCATCAGTTATGTCAAGACCTTTCAAAGCTCATTAAATCTCTGTAATTGTTGGAGAGAGAAGTGGAGTTGAAACAGAGTAATGTTGTCGGCAAGTTTCCACAGAAACCACTGCATACCACTGTCAGCATCAACATAAAAGAATGCAATTCCCAGCTGAAACTTCAGGGGAAGAAGTCAGACACATTACAACCGTTGACAAACGTCCCCACACAACATCACTTCTTTCGAAGCTTGAAATCTGAAAGCCCACCAGATGAAATTCTGTGACAAGATGAGGTTTACAACTCTGTCCATCTCGATTCCCTGTGAAGGCTGTGCCTTTTGTTGTTGGGCCATATTATTGTCCCGGCATGAGTGAAAGCGACAGAATTCTCACATCTGCTTCCCTTCAGAGGTGGGGAGGCAGAACGCAGAGTACATCTGATAATTGGCCTGTCAGCCCCGGTATCCATGCTTGACTTTAGATTTTGTCCAGCACACACCCTGGAGACTTCTGATGGGTGTGTGTATTTGTGTGTGAGGGGAAGGTTGGCAGATCAGTCAGTGGTAGGGCCAAACAACTGGAGTCCATTTTCTTTAGTTAAAGGATTTATCTGATGAATGAGGAACCAATCGACCCTTCAAAGAAAAATTACCTTGAGGAGACAGTTTTGATAACAAATATAAACAATGTTCATGTTCATTCATCGGATCAAAACAGTAATTCAGTTTCTGATCCTAAAAGTTGTGTCAGGGCAAGCAAGTTGTATTGCAGCCCAGTCACCGTGATAAGTCTGAGGTTGACATTTGTACCAGATGTGACATATCACGTTCACATTACATGCTTGTTAGTGGGCTTTCACATCAGGATGAGGAGGAGGTGGTGTTATTGTAAGCTAAAAGGCTGACGAACGGGCAACTGCAGTTTGACTCCATGGGGACATTTCCAGCTGTGTTACTGCCGTCCAAAACGTTTTATTGGCGAACATAAAAGGTACTTTAAGTCAAACCATGACGTTTTCGTAACTCTGACCAGGTGTTTTTTGTGCCTAAACCTAATCAGAGCATAAGTGCAGCGTTATGATGAGAGAAATAGAAAAATCAACCTTAAAAAAAGTAAAGTTGCAACATAAAGAAACCTTCGCTTAAAACATAGCTGTAGTTTTGCAGTAATATACTTAGAAGCAACATTTTTGCCTTACAGAGCTTTTATTCTGTCTGGCCTAGCATAAAAAAGGTCCAGCGCTTCCCAACTCAAACACCATTGGACTGAGTGGGCTTGACGCTTGTTCCATTAAAAGGCATGCCTTATTTTACACATTATGTCACTGCCAGTCATTATTCAGCAAATCAGTTTAAAGTGGATAAAAATGAACCCAAAATCTCAAATTACACATGTGCCTTTAAGAGCCTTTTAATCTATACCTTATCTATATCTTTTTATCTATGCCTCAGACACACTCTGCCCCCAGACCCTCGGTTCAGATAAAAACTTCTTTAGCCAGAAAAAGAACGACGGGAGCAAGACAAAGAACAGAGACATGCAATTAAACTGAGGTTTTACCTCTGCTGAAGATTTAATCCGTTTTTTCTGTTACTCATTTTGTGCCTTAACCATTTTTTTTCTTTGTCAGAATTATCATCGTTAATTAGACTTTTGTGAATATTACTACAGTCTGAAGAAAAAAAGGTGAACATGCAGAGGCAGGAAACACAAAGCCAGGGGATATGAATACAGTTGAAGATAAAAAAGTGAGATGGACCTGCGAAAGGAAAACAAGATCAGAGCACTTTTGTAGTTCCATGGCAACACCCGATGGCATACTACGACAACTGGCTTCTGCTCTGAACCATGGAGTTTGTCTTAGATTTTGCGGGTACAATGACCAGACCGCCTGTGCGAGCACACATGTACGTGTGATGAGCGAAAATAAGTGTGACAGACAGGAAGGAGACAGAGGTGTACACTATTAGCACACTTGCTTCCTCTTCTGCTTGGCAGCCAGCTACAGGGTTCAAATGAACCATCTTTGACATTTGCAATCTGCTGCTGACATCACGCGATGTCTTGTAAGAAGGCCATTAAACGAGGTTGCTAGCTGTCACTTCCACCTCTGCATGTCATCCGCTGGCGTGTACTCTTGTAAATTGTTTATATCAGTCTAGTAGCGTGGTTAACATATGGAGATTTATTACAAACAAGATTCATGCAATGTAACACATTTCACAGCTGACATGCGTGGAAACTGTTTACATGTCAGACTTCTGTGGCATCATGACAGAAAAAGCTGAACTAATCTGAAGCATCTAATGGAGCTTTTGCTGTTTTTTAAGATATTACTTCATGATTAAATGAAAACCAAATTAATTGTTCAGAGGTGACATTATTTGTGGGTGTGCAGTGCCTACATTATTTCTGTTTCTTGTGGAAAAAGGAGTTGAACTAATGGGAGACAAAATAGCCGTTTAATTCAGTTAACCAGCTTGCGGGAGAAAAGAAAATGCTTTATAGGAAACACTTTACTTGAAGTCCCCCTAATATAAGCAGTAAACACACATTTAATGAAAGATGGTAACATACTATCATGCAGTTGTATAAGGCTATAAAGACAGTTTTAGGTGTTTATCGATGGAGAGTATGCCTCAGAGAGGACACCTTCACCTTTTAAAACATATTTCATATTATTGCAACTGTTTTTTAACTGTACTGTCATTCGATATCTGTTTAAACATTAGCCTCCAATTACAATTGGATATGCAGTTGCATATATAAAGACTGGGAACATTTAATATAATAACTATTAGGGGTGTAACGATACACAAAAATCACGGCTCGATACATACCTCAGTTTTGAGGTCACGGTTCGGTTCATTTTCAGTACAGTATGGGAACAAAATGCAAAACATAAATTTGCTTGTTGTGTATTCAGAACTTTTGTAAACTAACAATTTATTGTAACATACAAAATATGAAAATACAATTTAAAAAAATAGAATACTGTTGTAAAGTGCTGCATGGTAATAAGTTAATACATTATTCTCAAATAAACTAAATATATATAAAATAAGTTTTCCAATGAATAAAATGTTCCCAAACAAAAACTATATGAAATATTATAAATATAAATTCCTCACAGCTTGTTAACAGCTTTTAACAAAACTTTTCCACAAGTAAAGTGCAGCACTAACAGTTCCAGCATGTAGCCCTGGCTTTCATTACGAAGATACAAGGGCAACAATATGCACTTTTGGACGATTTATTGACAGTTGCGTTTTTTTGGACAGGCATCAACACAGTCACCTACACTGTCACTGTGCTCTGTAGCGCTCGTCGAACATATGATAGTATTATAATATAATGCTATAATAACCACCAGTAATAATGGTATTTTTCCAGTTGATTAAACTTTATTTAATAGTTATTCCACTGAAGCCTGTGTTTATAATACATTATAAACCATTATGAAGGTGCATTTAATGCATTGTAGTGTGCCAACAAGCACTGCATCATCATAGTCATAAGCACTCATGAATATTCAGAATGATCTCTAACAATAATCCTAACTCATGATGATGCTAATGTCTATAACGCACTATAAAAACACTTATAATAATGTGTTATAATGTGCTATAGTCATAAGCAACCATAAATATTCCAAAATTTAGGAACATTATTAAGTATTTTATGATGACTCAGAAGGTCAAGTATCCATTCTTCACGACTGCTGGCCCCTCACTGTGCTTTGCAAGGATCATAGTGTGATGATATTCTCATAGTTGCAATATATTATAATCATTTTAAACACATTATAATCACTATTAAAATGCATTTCAATGTTGTTATAAGTCACTGTAAATGGCAATTAGGTGCTTTAAGAAAAGTAGTAAAATCCCTCTGTTATAGGCAGATGTGAGACATAACAAGCTGTCCCTACAAGTTGTCAATGTTTGCTGAGTACCAACATATTCACATAAAATTAACAGAATACTTCTATTTTACATAATTTAATTGTACAGCATACTGATGTTTATAATGCATTATACACTGGTT
>OMLP01036788.1:0-23959 GCA_900302685.1 Spondyliosoma cantharus | reverse complement strand
GGAGACGCATAGGACAAACTGCCTATGCGCACACCCAACTCCACGGTTAAACAATTAAAACAAAAAAACAGAAAGAAAAAAAAAACAAAAAGGCTCCAAAATCGGAATAAAGAAAATAATCAATAAATAAATAAATAAATTAGAAGTCTATGCACTGAGAACAGCCAGACGTGTCATCTCAGGTGTATGGGGAAAAAATGCGTAAAAGTTGGATTTTTGTCGAGGATTAAAGAGCGCATGGAGTTGATTGTTAGCTGCGCTGGAAACTCATTCTCTCTTCGCCGCCTCTCTCCGTCCGGCGAGCAACAAGCACACGCATCTTCCCCCCGCAGCCGCACACACAAACTGCGCACACTAGTCCCTGCGCTTAAAACCTGCCCTGCCTCAGAGAACTGTGGAATAAACCCTCGCCTCCTTCTCCGCAGCCGCTGCTCTCCCTCTCCATTGCCTTAAAGGTGCAGGGGTGGGGGGAGTGAGGGGGTGCACAGCTGAACCTCAGAAGGAGCCTTTAAAAAGAAGAAGAAGAAAAAAAGGAGAAAAACTCTTTTGTTTTATCACAGAGAAGACGGATCACGGTGTCCCACTCAGAGAAGGAAAACTGCACATTAACATAAGCAGCAGAGAATTAGCCCATGCAGGATATCTTTCTAGGGTTTGCCGGCACTGCTGTGGTGTAGCAGGCTGGAGGATGGATGCTGAGGGGTGGGAGGGAGAGAGGGAGGGAGAGGGAGTGATGTAGGCTACACCTGACTGGATACTATGTAGGCATTTGGTGAGGTGGAAAAAAAAGCTAAATTATCTTAATTGGAGGAGATCAGATCCTGTCTTTTAATGTGTTTTCTGGATAATTTATGAGCCCCGGGGGCGTTTTGGGGATCCTGCCAGCCTTACCCCTGCATTCATTAATTGACCTTGACAAATATAAGCAGCGACCCCCCAATGCACCAGGGGGCATCAAACGGCGGCCATGTCAGGCATCCACAGCCCCCTGCATGAGTTCACCTCCATTCAAGACACACAGGAGGAGGAGGAGGAGGAGGCTGTGAATTAATATGTGAAAACAAAAGCAAACATACACTATGCTAAAGACTCGATGTGTTAATATATTTTATTTGAAATGATAATGTGTGACCTCCATATTAATTCATAACAATGAACAATGATCCTGAAAATGGCAACTGTAGACCTCATTCATTTTTAAAGGATTATTTTGACTATCTGAAGAGATATGAGGAGAGCAGGCAGGGGATAAATGTTTCCTTGTGAGTCTTCTGTGAGCAAACACCCATGTTGTGTTTTTCGGGTTTGGTGTTGTGATAAGAAAGTCACATTTGCATTATATGCTGAATGCGAAATGATTCTGAAGGCACTGACACAATGGTAACTGCAGTGACATCCGCTGCCATGTGACTGCTTGAATTTAGCGTGGCCCATTTATGTTCAAATAGTGTAGCAGGCAAGCCATGCTTTAGCCCTGAACCCAGATACACTGCCTGTCTCTTAGACTCAGCATCCACATCAGACCTGCACATGAACATGCTATGCACCAGGAATACAGGACCTGTCACTGCCTGTCTGGGGCCTGCATGTGCTTCCAGCCAGGCATCCCTAAAATAAAACAGATCATTATCACTGACTCCAACCATCCAACCAAGATGGCAGGCAGGAAAACATGCGCTATTTCTCACACATTGAATACAAAGTATTTTTTTGTTTGTGTTCAATTTGCCTAATCCCCCTCCCTGTCAGTCTCATTGGCTCCCAGCAGTGAGGGGGTTTGTTGTTCTTACAGTTCTGGTGTTGTGTTCATTCTAATGTGCACACCTCCTCTTCTCCGATTTGCCACTGTACAACACTGGTCTGCAGCCTGGCACTAACAATACCCCGCTACCCTTTTCAAATGGATTATTATTAGAAACCATAGTTTACAACATATTCTGCTCCAGTTGCAGGCCGTACAGTACCTAAATCTGCCTGCAAAGACGAGGGAACACATTAGGCTTACAAATCAAGACCTATTGATATTGACATTTATGAGAATAAGCAAAATCCCATATACTAAATGTTACATTTTTACAACAGACACATCGTTGCTGGTTTGTGCTGTTGACAAAATACACACATAAAGCTAAGACTACCAATTAACTTGGCACTGACTCATTTCCTCACCAGTCTTGTTGATTTGTTGCCTTTTTTTTGTCCTGCTATGCCCAATCACTCAGCCATATGGTGAATGATTCTCTTGACTGTTTATCCCAGTGGACTGTTTAGGTTCAGAGATTGGATTAAAATCACTGGCTGCATGGTCATGAAGAGCTCAATCCCTATTTCTCTAATCCTCGCTTTAACTCTATGATATGTTGTGAGGTTATGATCAAATCAAGGGTATTATCTTCTATCTTCTTCTTTAAATCCTTCTGTTATTTAAATGTTAAACCTTCGCAGACATTTCTGGGGCTTCTTTTTCGACTGATAAAGGGGTGTACTGTGCAGTGACTCTGAGACAATAAGTTGAATGTATTTTTAAACAAATAAATGATTAAAAAAGAAAAAAGAAATAAGCAGCTCTGCACAAAGCACTGCTTTAGATACACAGTAATGTTATCATGCTAACATGCCCGCAACGACAACACTAACATGTTAATGCTTAGCAATCAAGGGTTTGCCATGTTCAATATCTCAGTTTAGCATCTTAGCATTCTAATTTTGTTAATTACCACTACATGCTAATCTTAACACGGTAAAAGTTCCACAATTATAATGTTAACATGAAAGTGTAAGTGTAAGGTTTACCATGTTCAGATCTTAGTTTAGTGTGTTACCATTCTTATATATGCTCATTAGCTCTACATACTGATCTTAGCATGCTAACATGCCCACAACAACAATGTTAACATATTAAAGGTTAGCAATTGTAATGTTCACCATGTTTACCATCTTAACATTTGCTAATTAGCCCTAACTTGTACAAAATTACCCATAGGTCTATGTACAGTATATTGATTTACCCAATGAAACAACATCTTAATAATGTAGAGCAGTGGTTATGAAAAACAAAGAGAGAAAGTGCACTAGAGTTTGCTTATCCTGTGAGTAAAATGTGAGTACTGTACTCATTATTAAACACAGAAACCAGAGCAAGGCCTATAAATACCCCACACCGCACATATAGTGACAACCACTTGTCAGGTTGAGGACCTGGGCTCAACAAAAGCAAATCCGCTTATTTTCACTGGTAACTATGGTAGAGTTGTCAGAAGAAAACAAAAATTAGTTTCATTTACAATTTGTAATCATGGTGGGATTTTTGGAAAGGTTTGTATTCTCAATATAAAACTTAATGTTACAGATGTTCAAAATAATATTTGTACATTCAGTTAATGCTTTCTGTATATTAATGTTATCCTCTTCACTTCAACTCCTCTGTTTAGTTCAGTTCAGGTAGCAGCTCATTTACAGCATAATATATGCACTGTATAGTGTATGGATTCAACAAAAAGCCAATGTACAGTGGGGAATAATAATATCCATTAATCTTAACTACAAAGAGCCAGATTCCCCAAGGGAAACTTTTATGGCTCTTATTAACAAAATACACTCAAGTATTCTGATTATATTCAAACAATAAAATATATCTGATAATGTCTTAAAGGTGACCAATAATGGCAGGTTCATCTTAATCTGTGACTCACAAGGAATAGGGGAGCTTTGCTGCCTGGGTCAGACTGCTGAATAATTCACACCACGTTATGAGGTAGAAATGGAGAAACAGTAGTCTAACGTACATCCTGAGACCTTCATTTTATTAGATCATCTTTGAATCCTTCTCTCTGCCCATAAATTCTGAACGGAACGTGAGACAAAGTCACAATTCAAGTTTAATGAGTCGAACTTGTCTCCAGAATAAAGAAATGGAGAAATCGTGTTCCCTTTGAGAGTACTTCCTTGCCATTAGAGGGAGGAAAGTGCTGTGTCTGCTTGAACATAAACTATGTGGCATAAGCTTTCCACTGCAGGTTTTTCAAAAACTGATAGTCTGCTCCTTCTGAAACAACAAAGAATTTTCAGGACAAATTTAGCCTTGGATACTCTTAAGCTGTTGATGTTCCTCCAATAAGAAAGGAGGCACAGCTGCATTTTCTCCTCAAATTTCTTGTGCTACGTTACATTATCCTACTGAGGCTACTGCTAAAGGAGAACTTGGTATTTCTACATCTATGAAATGGTACAACCCTTCAAAACCCTCATACAGTATGTCATCAGTTGTCATTGATGGTGTTTATGTAAACAGACACAACTAGACATTTGCGATATGCTGTCTTCATCTGTGTTGCCCTTGTGTTAAAGAGGCAATCCTGGTATTATCATAATGCCATCTGCCATTTATCTGATGGAGAATAACATAACGCTCACAATTCGTCACAACTTTTTAGAAATCAAGTCATCAAATTAAATAGAGAAACACTGCTTCATTACCTGGCCACTAGCTGTGTTGGATAGGCTAACATTAACAAACTGTGCTACTACCCTGCCAGTCTGCACTGATATTAGACGAGCCTCGTCAACCTGCACAGAGCAGATCCAGCCAGGCAGGAAGTCAAACAACAGAATAGCATAGAGCACCCGGGCAATTCTCAAAATAAAATAACCTGTTCAGACTCAGGATATACAGCACAACAAAAACAGAAGTTGGACAGATTGGCAATAAACATGCAACAGACAAAAGAAAACAACATTTATTTACTGTATGCAGTCTCATCACCCATGGTAGAAGCACAAAATCTAAGAAAAATGATGAAATAAACACATTCAGAGCAAGTCAACAATAACAGGTGGGTAGGATGCCCTGCTTCAGAAGCAGTCCCAGTAGGGTATGAAGCCACATGGAGGACCGAACTAAAAAGTGTCATATATGAGAGCTCACAGAGACGTGACCGGTGGAATCAAGGCCAAAGCGTCAATGCATGAAACAGAGGGTTAGGGCTTAGTAGTAGGGGCAATCGGTGTATTGGGATTGGGACAGAGTGTCTGCGCTGGACATGTCTCATTGTAACATCATGCTTTCTATGTTTGGCCAATTATCTATGGTATTAAAGTGAACAAAAGGCACTGAATAATGTGTTTCTAGTTTCAAAGTATTATTTTTCTTTTGCATGTTGATTGATTACTGGAGTGCCAATCTAATCCTGAGAGGCATTCACAAACTATATGTTAGATGCAGTGGTCCTAATATACATTATAGTCCTTTAAGGAATGGACGACTAACTAAATGCCTGGTAGAACCCTGGTTAACAAGGCTGAAAAACACTAATTCTCCCTTATTGGTTTCCATAATCACCCTGCCTCATAAGGTAGCAAGCAACTGAGTAGACACAACAGAGCTCCTTGATGGCCCACCTTAGTGGATCTATATATGGATTACCCTCATTGATTACTTTGCATCTCACGGCTCAATGCACTCCTGTCAACTCCTGATTGAGTGGACAGCAGGGTCATCCAGAGGTAATTCTGGGATTTTATTTTTTAAGTAGCAGAATTCACAACTTGCATATACTGAGTTGATTATTGTGATTCACAACATTTTGTTCAATTTGTATGCACAGGGTATTCCTTTTCAGTTTCTACCTCCAGGAAGTTTGTACATATTTTCTTAATATATTGGCAAACCAATATGGTGATGTAACTTCATGTTATACAATATTCAATATTTGATTTAAGTGAGCCAACATGACATGCAGTTATTTTAGAGCAGCTTTGAGGCCTTGTTAGAAAAATCATGTATAATGAGGCTTTCTGTGGCTTTTTGTTCATTTCTCTGTGAATTCACTGAACTGTCTGGAGACATTTAGCTGCAAATGTTTTCCATAATTTGGTGCAATACAGCATCAAGATGAGCTATATATGTTCATGCTGGTTGTGTTCATTTTTTTGTGACTGCGATGCTACGCTAACCAGAGATTTCTGGGAAGCAAGGGGGCTGGTCGCCCGTCATTCACAGAGCAATAGTAAACATACTGGAGTTTGACTCAGCTGGTCCGTAACTGTCCAACATGGGGTGGCAGTGTTGCTTAGTAACCATAGCACATGACTGACCTTATCGGTACGGTCATAAAAATGTATGAAGTCCTTTTATTCATTTTCCTTCTCTCCTGTGCCCCCCTCCCCCCACACACATAGATACACACAATTTAGATGAACACATTCACATCCTATGCATTGTTCTTGTGTGTGTGTGTGAGTGTGAGTAAGAGAGCGAGGGAGAGCAGCAGGGTGGTAATGAAGGACTCTATGTGACACATACCACAGACTGCATCAAGCAGCATGAAGAGGGTGAGGTGGGGGAGATCATCCAGTGACAGGAAAATCAGCAGCCAGGAGTCACACAGGAACACAGGAGAGGATTTCAATGAAACACTTTTATCATGCCACTAAAGACATAAACATGCGAGGATGCAGATTTAACAAACAGAATGATATTTGGATTACATGTTGTGTAACCTATGATCTGGGGTGTTTTCAGTATCACATCACTGTGATCTACTTAGTTGACGTAAATCTGTCTAGTTTACAGTGACTTAATCTGAGTTTAATCCCCAGAACATATTTATGGAACTGACTAAGTATTATGCAGTGGTGGCACAGAGCACGATGGGAGGGACGTGGAAGCCAGGAGCAGTGCTGATGATTCCACACAGGACGTTAAGCACCACGTCTGTCAGCTCATTGACACAGTATCACAGCGACTGGCTTTCTTGCAAAGTGCTGCTCTGTTGTTCCCACTGGGAGCACAGATGTTAGCATTGCTGTCGCCGCCGTCACCATCTTTTTGCCCTGACAACATCTGCACAGCTGTTTTGTCGGCTGCCACGTACAGGCAGGAACTCCACAACCCGCTCTTGAACTGTTGACAGCTAGGGGCAGGTCGGCACAGTTGGCAGAAGGGGGTGTCAGGGGACTGGCACTGGGTTGAGGGGGGTGGCAGGTACAGACTGGGGCTCCCATCTGGCCTCAGTGCTGGCACTCTGCCCCAGGGCATCCTCAACGTTTACTCGACAGAAAGCCTGTCAGGAGTTGGAAGTCACCTTGCGCAAAACGTTGTACTCTCTGGGCGGTTTCACTGGAGTTGAAGAGGGGATGAGGGTTGTGGTGGTGGGAGGGTGCAGCAGTCTAAGCTAATTTCACCAGACAGTGGAAGGAAAAGAATGGGAAGTGTCTAACTGATCCCAAGGCAAAGCTTGCCCAAGTTCTCGTCTGATTCTGGTCAGGTTATCAACAATCGTAGGGTTTTCATCTAATTAGCTGTGTTTTGTCAAATTATACTCAGACACCAAAAAAGTTGAATATTTAATCATTCAAAGTGGATTTTGATCTCTATATAAATGTATAAAAAGAATCCATTCCAGTATGCATGGAAGATTGGCTGCATATTGTCCTTGAGCCCATGTTTCTCCTGTATATTCTCTTCTTTACTGTAAATTGTTGCTGTTCATAGTGTGCCTTGGGATTCAAGGTAGGAATGGGAATGAAAATCAATCTGTGCTGTTCAACAAACAGACAGAAAAAAGTTTTGTGGCGCTCCTGTTGCATAGGGACGGAGGTGAACTCTGTACTGAATTATGTTGACAGCCAAATATCAACAAATAGCATTCCAGAAAATGTCTGGCTTGTATATTGCAGGACAATTTTGAAGACAGATCTGAATACTGTAGAGCTGAATATTTTTTAAATTATCTGAAGCACAATAATTAATCATGAAAATATTTTATAGATAAATCAATAATTAAGTTTTTCTTTTCTTTTCTTATGATGTTAAAGTTTTTAATTGGTAACTTCCCATTGTCTTCTTCAAACTTTGATTTCACATAGTCTAAAGTTGTAATTATAACTGTTATTAATAATAAAAGTTATTTTAGTATGTAATGTAAAGTATATGTTTTTTAAGGGTATCACGATTTCAATTCTGGATCAAAAATTGGTAGAAATTAGTTTTCAATTTCAATTATCAACTTCAAAGGCAGTATAAGACATTTATCCTGTGAGCACAAAGACAAATAACTGACAAAGTTTGAGTTGATCAGAGATCCTTTATTGATTTGCTGCTGAAGGTTTACTCATGACAGTTTTGAGAAACTGAGCTTTGTAACTAATGAATTCCCTTATTTTATATGTAATATTTATTTATTTTTTGTTGAATCACCGAAGGGTGGCATTTTCTCTTTTAAACATGCCAAACACTGACTGAAAAAAAGTCACCAGGGTAAAGTTAAGCTGTAGCTGCAAAATATCTCTTCTTTTTAAAGAAGAATTTGAAGATGTGCATGACAGCTGTCAACCAGTGATCTGTTCTACAAATCTAGATGCGAGTCTCTCAATAGCACAGTTGTCAGTGCAACATTTAAATCGAATCAAACGGAATCATGAATATGGGGAATCATGACTGTTTTGTATAACTGTTTTTAGGCTTGTCTTCTACCTTTATGGCTGACGTTGCAGTTGACATTGAGTGAAGAATTAGGGTGCAGACCTCCCAATACCCTCCCCAACCTGCATCATCAGCCTGGAGAGGCTGATTGGGCAGACCTGCAGATCACAATGCCTGTTGACTGCAGCATGGGGCATCGCCCAGTGGGGGCTCTGGCTTTGACCTGGACTGGCTGTCCAGGGCATAAGGCCAACACAGAAGAAAAGCGCTTTACGGATGGAGCATGCGATCAGGTCATCTCTACTCCTTCTCCTCACCCCCTTCACGGCTCCCCCTTAATCCCAGCCTGAAGCTCCCTCCCCTCTCCCTTCCTTCCTCCTCCTCCTCACCTCGACCCCACCCCGCGTATACAGCATATCGCGAGGAAATGCCAACAGATGCCCAGTGTCTAAGACAGGCATTATGTTCTTAGTGGATGTCCTGGTAATTCTGTTTTTTGCCAGGCTGCTGATTATTACCACACTGTCTAGAAGTGGTGAGGAGAGGCAGCACAGAGGACAACAGGTAGCCATCTCTGCTGGCTGGGTCATGTGGTGCTGCAGTCTATGCACAACAACATCTTCATGACCCAGAGGGGACATATGTCTGTTTATAGTATATGACACAGTGATGGGATTAACATTCAAAGAATAAACACATGCAGCTTGTTGGATAATTATAATATTCAAGTCATATTTATTAGTAATATTATCAATGGCACTGAGGGGATATCTAAATGGTATTCAGGGATATCTAAATGAGAATGCACCAACAGGAGCATTTAGTGTTGTATTTTATAACATGTTACTCATCAAGAATTTAAAACCAGAGGAGCAGGACTTCATTTGCTATAAGAAAATGTGTCAATCATGGGGACTCGGGGAGAAAGTGGTTTGTCGGACCCTGAGGGGGCCACACTGACCTAAATACAAAATTGTCAACAGCAATCCTACGCTGACCAACCAAAAGAGATCGCTGGGGACACAAACATTTAACTCTGTAAAGATGGCATCAGATAAAATACCTGTACATGTTTCATAGGACAAATTCACCACCATGGTGAACTACAACAGTACAGAAACAAGGTTGAGGCTTTATGAACGCAAAATACAAGTATTCATCTTCAGTAAATCAGACAGCCATGTTTTTAATGTACAAGGAGATCAGGTTATTGGTAACTAGCTGACTTATTGGCAAATCCCTTTGTTGTTGTTCTTGTTTACTTGTCTGAGGGGTTCACACAGATGTTTTGTCCTTATTGTTATTGACATATGTTTTTTTACATGAATGGTGAAAAGAGATTGTTAAGATTAAAGTTGAAGCCTTCCAGTAAAGAGGATTTATCTCCATTGAGCTCATCAGTGGTGTTGAGTTCATGGATGAGTCAGTGAGGGCTGATGCCACCATGTGGTCATGGCTGGTGTTGCTGCTGGAAGGCAATATAAATCTTGCTATATCAGGACTGTTGTAATCAAGCTGCATGTTTGCTGTGTCTTTATATTTGGTTATTTCTCAAGATCTAGTTTGAAGTATTATAATATTTTTATGCAATACTGTCAGGAGTTTATGTTTATTGTCAACGTCCTCAAGTGGACAAAGCTAGGAATGTATTCTTTAAATTGTGTTTCTTTTTCTATGAAAAATACTTAATCACCACAAAACATACTGAAACCTATTTGTAAATAAGGCATGTATTCACGTACTGTACCTCAGTGCAGTTTTGAGGTACCTGAACTTTACTGGATGATTTCCATCTGATGGATTTAATACTTTGACATTTCAGAGGGAAATATTTGTTTTGTAGTCATCACGCTCGCAAAACCATGGCTGTATCTGCAAGACTGTACCATCTGGTACACCAAGTTCATGTCGTCAATAATGTTTAAGGAAGTTTAGGGGTTTTGATGATGTAAACGTTCTTTAAATGCATATCCTATATTACACATGTTGGGTTGTAAAAGGCTAGCTCTCATAATTTCACTCAAATTTGTATTGTCTTTAGTATCGTTCTTCAGCATTACATACCTGGCACCAGACCATAATTCAAATGACCACGATCCAAAACACAAACAAATTTGAAATTACAAAGATAATTTCCACGTTTGAGAAGCTGGGTCAAGAAAATGTTGGCATTTCTGCTCAAAAACTAATTTTAATAATTACTCAATTGTCTGTCAATAGAATCAAATAAGCCTTCTGTTCAAGGAGCTATAGCATTCAAATTCTGCTCACACATTAATGCATTAGTAATATACAGTAAGTGTGTTTGTGCTAATATTGACTTTTAATTAAGTATTTCTATACCTCTTCCACTACTGATAATAGATTAACGTATTATGGACAGTGAGTAAATGTGAATATGATACATTTGACTGTGGGTAAACTGTAATCTCATGTCAGTGATAATCATTCGACAGGGATCCATCAATAATAACTGAAAACTTCTAATTCCTTATAGGAAGCATTTTTTTCCTTGATAGATGTGATTCTAGTTGTTTACAGTGAAATTAGAGAAATTAGACTTGCAGATTATTGACAAAAAGAAATCAATGGAGATTTTCCTTCACCAACTCTAGCCAATATTCTGGACTTTTGTGGGTAGAATTTCCTATATGACCTTTGCTCTGAGTGTAAAAGCTGTGCACACAAGTACATGTGTTGTGAGCTGGGCTGCACCCGTAGCTCAATACTGGTTGACCTACAAAACCAGTGAGAGTGCTGATGTTCATCACAACCGCAGGACCCTGGTGTGTCGTAAAGACTCATGCTGATCTGAGAGTCTATGAGGCTTGACGCGTGACATCGACCTCACGAAAGAACAGGGGGGGGAAAATAAACACATAACTGCCCAGTAACAAGGGCTCTCTCCTCATTGGCTGCTCAAGAATGTTGCATTGATCATACTCTTTGTGCAAAAATGACACATGTGGTTTTGATCCACGTACACACAGGCAGGATTACAGTGAAATGCTCATATGCACAGCATCTTGTGAGTGTACATGCATGGTCTGAGGCTTAGACGTGCACAAACACACACACACGCACACACAATTAGCCTCACACACATGCATGCAATTACACACTCACACATTGCACATTCACACACTGACAAAGTACTGGTGAGAACTAGGGCAGAACCACACCAGTAAGCCTCTTTTTGACTTAAATATTCTCTGAGAATTCAGTTTTTTTTTCCCCACTCAAGATTAGCACTTAGCCCTAGTAACAGTGCTGTCATTTTGTTGTTACACATCACCCACCATGGTTCATACTTTATGTAAACAGTTTCCTCGTCTGTAATTGGCTGCCTTTTACAACAACGCATATGTTATGCTTTTAACCAAGAACATTGATTTTGTCTTAGATTGTTCAATTACAGGAACATTTCACAGTCAATCTCAACTAAAAATGTTGTTGACCATGACTGGGTAAAAGCTCAGAGAGTATTCAGAGGTTGGTTTTCAATTTTGAAAAAATAATATTCAAAGCAAAATATTCAGGAACCACACTCAGGAAAATTATGATTTCAGATTAGAAACATTTTTTGTCCACAAGATCAGGCAGAATGTAGGGCTGCAACTTAGTATTGATTGATAATAATGCATTAATATTCACATTAATCCATACATTTTTTTTTATTTTTATAAATGCCTATTACAACTTCCCAGAGCCCAAGCTGGCATCTTAAAATGTCTTAATTTGTTGTTATCTGTCATTTGACTAATAAATTAATCGACTAATGGTTTCAGCCCTGAAGAAATCACTTCTATTAATCTAATTTAAGAGCTTTAATGCTCCATAATTGTCTTTGTTTCTTCTACATTACCCAAAGTATATTATACGGTATATGTTTGGGACATGTGACAGTAAACAGACAGCCATGATTCACAGTGATGAATGACTATTGTGACCACATGCAGGGGTGTTCAAGCCAAAAATTAAGGAAGACAAGGCACAAGGCACTGGGACTATAATATTATCCCATATTATAAGTATGCATTATTAAGGAAATTTGAACCAGAAACAGGACATGATGAAGGTCTCCATTTTAACTCACAATGTCCTGATTTCCTTACATTTTTAAAATTGATGGTGATTATAAAATATTAAACTGATTTGACATTTTTCAATCTAATGCATATCATTTCAAATATACTTCTATTTGCCAATATGAACTATTCTAAATTTGCATTACCTTTAACCCATACTAGAGTCCCCCTCCACTCTCTCCACTCTATGTTAAGTTATTGTGAGTTCACTGTGATGTTTGTGCTCTCCCTGTAGAGAATGATGGGTGCGCAGAGTTTGACACAAGACTGTTTTCACATTCATCTGCTAAATAGGGAACATATAGCGGCACTCATTATATCTCACTTAAACATATGAGTTACAGACATTTTGTGACATCAAAACTAGTCTGAAAGCCAATAATGATTCAGTACACAACTTACACAAGTGTGCTGTGCAAACTTAAAAACAAAAACTTTGTACAAGTGAGCATCGGTGGATTGTTGCCTATGTGGATCGTTGATTTTGTGAATTTGCTGGGAAGCACAAACTAGATGTGAGATGCGTTTCTGCCTGAGAATAATTACTAACCACTTTAGCTGTTTCACCTTATGCCATATAGAATACAGGAAGCATCCAACGCTATGTGAAATGTATAGTTTTGTAGTTACCAGCATGCTTGTGATGCTGTGCGTTCTGATTTATGCATGTTTCTTTAATGTTTATGTACTGAGGTTGGTCATACAGATACTGGCATTGAAAAGATGCAGTTTTTATCAAGTAGACTGTTGTAGTCTGATTGTTAAAAGGACATTCTAAATAAAAAGGGACTTTGGATTTTTCTTACTGCTGGTATTAGAAGATTAAAAAGTAGCCATGTGCAGTAATAGATAAAACTGTGGTTCATTAGAATCATCATCGAATGGAAACCTCGGACCAGTTAAGATTCACACCTGTATTTTTTTGTGTAATTAAAAAAACATAGTTACCTACATGTAACTTCCCTGTGGGTTATAACCTAAGGTGAAGGCCACAGGGATTAGATGTACACCACAAGCTAAACACAGAAAATAATAGCCGTCCACAGGCCAAGTGCCACCCGCCTAAGGGTGTCAGTTGGACTGCACCAATCTCGCAGAGCTGGGTGCCAGAATAAAACACCTCAGCTTGGCCCGGACAAAGTCCCTTCAGTCGATGAACCAAGCACCGAATGAGATACGGAACCAGCTGTCACATCTCTGAGATATGACTGCACCAAGGTCGAAGTGGTAGGCCCATAAGGCCATCTGGAGATCCCACTGAAGAACAACATGCCGCGTGGGGGGCCTCAACCTGTGGGCCCCCTGTAAAAAGTTCTTCATGTGCAGGTGACACCTAGTCATGAACCTGTCAAGGCTTCATAACCCGCTGCACATGATGAAAAATCCTAAAACATTTCTTCTCCAAAACTGGTTGGTGAATGAAGCTTGCATTAAAAATCCTTTTCTCAGGGTGGCTGAGTGACAAAGGGAGATGAGAAAAAGTAAAACCTGAGGAAAAATTGCATTGGTTCTTGTTTTCCATGACTAATCTTTAGGAGAAGTCTGTCTTATATTGCATATGTAGTCCGATCATGGGAGTTTGTTGCTTGTGAGTGACATGCAGGCCGGTATTGGAATCTTTAAAATGCACTTTCCAGGTAAAATTACCCCCATCATTATATAATGATAATTTCTTTCAAAATAGAGCTATGTAAGTTATCTGAAGGAAATGCATGCATTGTTTCATATTGCAATATATATCACAGAAAACCAAACTATTGCAATGTCAGTTTTTTACAGTATTGTGCAACCCTACGCTGCAGCTCCAAAACTGAAAATCAATATGTGGTGACAATGCTGACATTGTGGCAGGTCACCACCAAAAACTAAATATATGGGAAACCCTGAAAAATCATAAAATGATTTAACTAAACACCATGCAGACAAAATGTATCTCATCTATATATCAATATTGTAATAATTGTGATTTTTAAACAAAAACAAAAACTTTCATATTCCTCACATCCTCAGGAGGATAGAATAGACCAGAACAGACTCTATGAACCTGTGGTGCACGGATCTAGGATTTTTATTTTGTACGTCATTTTCGTAAATCTTTCAGGGAATGATGCATGGATCTTCATGAAAGAAAATCAGATGGATTTAGTATAGTATCTATGAGTGAGTACAATTTGCAAATTCTAGATCTGGTGAGTTTAAATTATGGCTAATCAGTTATAGGTCATTTAAAATGTAGAGTGTTATGGGGCTCCTCTTGGATGTGGCTTGATTTAATTGAAGAGGGCCTTGCCTTGAGGTATGCACTCTAGTCCCATGAGTCCAATGGTTTTATATTTTCTCATGCTGTGGATACTGAAACCCTACTAACACAACCTAACCACAACACAATCAGCCAGTCTTCAGCTATAACAAACAAATCTAACAAATATTCCTTTCTATGCCTTGAACCATTAGGAATCTTTGTAGGTTAAGAGTTGATTTTTTTTTTAAATCCAAAACCACCATATATGAAAAAACAGCGGTTACAGTGACAAACAATGCTTAAGTAGACTTGTAGCAATAATCTTCTTCTTTAGCGTGTATTCCTTTTGAGTAGACATAAGTTTATGCTTTAACAGAAGAATAACATAAATAAATATATAAAATATACTTTAGAAAGGAAGGGGTGTAGTATGACACTAATGACCATGGCTCATGTTCCAGACATGACACTAAGCACATCACATAATGCACATAATGAGGCTTCTCTGGCACCTTAAAAACAACTTATGTAAATGCAGTAACTGACACCACACACACAACACCAGACCAAGCAGGGGCTGTCCCACACTGAACAGGAACCTTCGAACCACCTCTGACTAAAGGTTTTTGGAGCACAGATGTATCTGCTGAGCTTGGTGAGATTGGATACTCAGAACAATATGCAGACCAACCAACAGAATTTCAGCACGCCAGAAGTGGGTCAAACGCGTTGATGCAAGACTACTTAGCACCTCCTCTTTCATGTGCATTTTGCATGCAACTCTACAGCTTATCGCTTAGCTGCAACAGAATCTGGAGAGCTAATTTGGGGATCTGGTGAAAGGACTGTTTGCTTAACACACCGGGGTTCCCTGGCCTTCCCACGCCTCATTTGAGAGGCAACAAGAAAAAAGGCAAATGGATGAAAGGTGGTCCCCACAGTTGGAGATGATGCACCAAGGGTCCTCTCGCTAAGAAGGCAGCTATTCAAATGAGTGGCTAATTGTGGCATCTGTTAACCCACTGAAGAGGTGTCACTGCAGTATCATGGGCCTGTTAATTGGTACAAACAGGTAGCAGATGTAGGCTCTGAGATTGAGCATCTGCCAGTTAGTGAGCCAACCACCACAAGCAGTGATTAGACAGCCATGCTGATGGAAAGAGATCAAAGAGGAGAGGAGAGGAGAGGAGAGGAAACATTGATAGAGGCAAACAAGAAAGACAAATCAACAACTAAATCCTCTATCAAGATATGTACATTTTGCTTACAAAAGGTACGTTGCAGGTTATTAGTGTCCCCTCATTTTTGCAAAAGTAATGTATAGATTTCTTCTCTTTTGTAATTATTTGTGCCATTATTGATTAATTGGTTGCGGACAATCATAGAACCAGAATCAAACAAGTAGAAATGTGACTTAAATTCTACTGTGATTATGTATCTTTGAACAGAATAAAACCCTTCTCCTAATTGCACAATGCACTTCTGAAATGCTCAAACACAGGGAGGAGGTAGGTTTTGACCAGTGTCAACAATTCTGCTGACCAGGAGTTGAAAAAAATTGGACAGTACTCTTACAACAGAAGTCACTGCTCAAAATCTTGATTTAAAATATTTGTTCTCGCTAATGTTGGTTAAGTAATACTTGGTATGAGTTGTATGATGTCTTTATATTATGGCTAGCCTGTATGTAGTTTCAAAATGGCTTCACATAAAGACAACATTTGACATTACATTTGACATTTACAGCAAAATTATTTAACTTTTTCACCTTAAAATAACAGCTTCAGAATTATTGTGATGTACGGTGTATTGTAATAATGCAATTGTAAAAACTCATAAGGAGTTTTGTTTGTAGTTAGCACCTACATTACATCTGACAAATTGTTACAGACCTGGGATTTGTGTTTACTACGTGGTGTTACACTTGGGAACAAAATGCCATTTCCTACATAATGTTGCTTGAAGAATGCCTTCAGACCCATGTAGCTTCATGCTCATTAGCTTTTTACATTAAGAGGTATTGGCTCTCAGTATTTGGGCATGTACAAATGTATCCTCTACTGTCATACATATAGCAAAGGTACCATCATCCTGGAACTGCTCTGACATTCCTCTCTGTCAATGACACTCTAGGTTTGCGTCTCCTGGATGGACCACTGCAGGGATCTTCCTCCTGGCTGGCTTGTCAAAATGAGCACTGATAATGAATATGAAGTCACACAGGCTTAATTTTGTACTTACTCTTTGATTGTTAATGATCAAGTGTTAACTTTCATAGCATGCGATGCATTTTCTCAGTCAATTTCATACACAGACTTTAAAGCCCCTTCAATCCCATGTTTCAACCACACAGTTGTTTAAGAATTTGCCTGATTAAATATCTTATCATAGTGGGGCGGCTTAGCTGAAAAATCATGCACTTTGTGATAAAAGCATGAAATTTGGTACAGTTAAGGCCAAAGGCAGTCTGAAAAAAACTGGATATTGGGCCATCGTGAATTTTCAACATGGTGGCCATTTTAAAAAAAAGATCAATATCATATTATAGTCAACACACACAAGAAAATTCAATTGGAAATGGTAGTCAATGGCGGCCATTTTGAAAAATGGCTGCCACAGCTGCCATATTGAAAATTCGCGATAGCCCGACATCTATGTTTTTTTGGACTGTCTTTGGCAAAGTGTACCAAATTTCACGCTTTTATCACGAAGTGCACGATTCTTTGGAATTATGCTGTTAAGCCGCCCCACTATCAGGGCAATGGAAGCATGTACGAAATGTGCAAAAAGAAACCAAAACGTTCAACCCAAATTTAAAATTTAGTCATTATCTACTCAGTTCCATGCTGCTGGAAAGACCGGTTTGTAGTCCACAAAACATTTCTGGAGCTTCACAGCAAAACAGTGTTGCAGCATTCTCCTAAACAACTGAAGCAGAGGGGGACTTGTTTTAAAATGTAAAAATACACTGAAAAAAGACAACAACAAAGAAAAATGGTTACTGGCAGCTGGTCCTGTGCAATCTAAGTCTATTGATGCCTAAAGATCCCAAGCTGATTTCATAAGATTTTATTTACACCCTTTTTTAAGATGAAATCTTGCGGGTCGAGGTTGCAAACAGTGTCTTTTCAAATCAATTTGGGATGTATGGTTTCCAGAGACTAAAATAACAGCAGACAAGTTGTAGAGTCATTCTTTCTAGTAGTTTTTTTTTCTTTTCTTTTTTTTTTTTTTTTACATCTTTAAAACAAGTCCCCTGATGTTTCAGTTCTTTCGGATAGTGATGCAATGTCGTTTTGCTGTGAAGCCCCAAAATGTTTTGTGGACTAAGACTAACTTCACCTGACTGAACATCAACATCATTACATTTTCAGCTTTGGCTGTACTCATCCTTTAACTGGCATCTCCTTTATTCACTAGCTACATCCAATAACATGGGATATCTTTTAAACAGATTTATCAACACAGAGGACATTTTTCACAGACTCACATCTACACTATTCTTGTTTGGCATGTGAGCACACTGACTCTGTGTTCTGGTGAGACAAGCTTGTGAGGCAGCCTGAACAGTGCAACAACTGAAACTTGTACAGCTAAATGGAACAGAGCCCTCATCAGTGTTCTTAGTTACACATGTGCTTTTGCCACCAAAATGTTTCTGAATGTCTGCTGTGAAGAAGGTAGTATGCCGACACTGGGGATGATAGACCCTTTTCACGGCAGACATTTTGACTCCTCAACGCAGAAAAACCCTAGGCTGTGACCAGTTAAGGATGCAGCCATCATTATAACACAACAACTTCAATGAATAATGTTTAATGAAAGTACTTACAACAGTCATGAGTCACTGCTAGTACTGAACCACTGCTGCTATCCACTTGCTTGTGTTTAGCTAGCTTGCTAACATACGCATTCAAAAACTCTGTGCCAAGAAAACTCAGACAGTAAAGACAAACGACAACAAAAGTAATGCAACTTCCATTTTTCTAAGACAGTACTGGCAGTTTATATCACCAGCTCACCTGTAAAATGTCAAAATCATGTTTTAGTTTGACAGCAGTGACTTTATGCCTCTCCTGAGCTCACGTCCTCAGTTTGAGTAGACCGCGGACACATCTGCCTCACTCAGTCCGCTCATGCTGCTCACAGAGCGACAGTGACACCTGTTGGTGATTTGACGCTACTGCTATCTGAGAACAGCATTGGCGATCCCCACATGAGGAAATAACCTACATTTGACACTCTTTCAGTATGAAAATCGTTGAAAACTCATATCTTGCATTTATATATATATTATTTAAATTCAGGACAGGGGGAATAAAATGCATTGTTTATGAGTGTAAAATATCCTGGACTGCTGACAGGACTGAAGGTGAGGGTGATCATTATGGTTATTTGGTCAAACTGCAAAAAAATGTAAAGTAAATATAAAAACCTACATCCTGATGACAGTTTTATTGAAAGGTTTGAAAATCAATGATGATTTTAGGGGACTGTTGGTTGACTGATTTTATCAGAACACACACAGCACAACATACCCATGTGAGGTACTTGTTACTGACTGTCATTACTTTTGCAGGTATTTGGTCATAAACCAAAATACTGGACACAATGACATTTACACCTGATGAGGGTGCCTCATAAAAAGTTATGACAATGAGTTTATTATAGCACAATTCATCTAAAGGGGAACATGATCGTCTCTAAATTTCAAGTAAAGTCATCAGCTGTTTGTTGAGATATCTACCAAAAGAGTCAACCAGCTGATACGATACATTACGATACACTTTATTGTCCCCGGAAGATTTGTCTTGGACTCGCACATAAATGCCTCCAAGTTACAGTAAAATAAACTGCATAAAACAAAACAGCACCAGCTGTGTCAGTCACAACAATAAATGACATATAAAAAATATTGCACCCACCCCATGGTAAAACACAGACATTGCAATAACCAAAGCCCTTCTGATAGCTTGGCTTAAGGTCGTAAAAATTGCTATACAATTATTTAAAAGTTGAAATAAAATAAAATTTTCCCTCAATCAACTCTAAAATAAATATTTCTATTACAAATTCTGTCATAATTTTGTATTGATTTTTCTGTCAGGTTGGTAACTTTCACTGTATGTAAGCATCTTATCAGTCAGTGGGTTTTCTGTCAACTGTACACCAATTTACTGTTACTGGGATGATATGTATATGTATATGTATATATGGATGTTGAGCGAACCTTGGGTCATGTTGACATTAGGCATCATGTAGCGCTGACCGAAAAAGTCAACCACTAAGATGACATATAAAACTGTAGGGACATACTCATCAAGTTTACCGGTACAAAGAGTTGCTCCTTGTAATAAAATTCCAAGAAAATTAGTTTCTGTCCTTTCATTGTTCACAGTTGATCTAAGAAGTTTCACACATCACTACTAAACTAAGTCTCCTTTCTAGAAATTTTAGGCTGAAATAGGAGCTCTAGGTTAGGTAAGTTAGGAGCAGGAAGAAGACAATCCGCTGGAAATGTCCCCAGTTACCCACGAGGGCTGTAGTTTCATCATTCATAGTCTAAGACTAAGAATCTAACACCTTCCTGCGAATGTCTCTTATTTAGAGTTTGTCCATGATCTCTCTTTCATGGCTATTAAACAGTAATGTAGACTTTAAGAGGTACTGTTCTTGTCTTTTCAAAAATGTCTTTGTTTCTGTCTCTTGTTACCAGCAGCAATCTAAGGCAGCGTTCATTTTCTGGAACAGAGGCACCAGTTCATCAAATCTGAAAGGCATGTTGAAATAATACTATTTTTCCATACTTCCATATATACTTGCATGTTTATAAAAGTTTTTTACAGCTATAACAACTACTTCTACCACTGCTTAAATGACTGCATATAAATATAAATACTACCAGTATCGTACCAGAATCACTAGGAGTTTTTCTTTAATTAACCATAATTGATGCCGACCAGGATCTGAGGTCGGTAAGGAGGTAAGCAGTCGTATCGTCACCATACCTAATCAACATTATGAAATATAGCAACATGCATATTATTAGTACATATTAATATCTATATATTTGAGTATCTACTTTGGATACATATATTACTACTTATATATAACTGATCTCTTTGTCTTGCCCTTCCAGGCAGGGTAGCAAGAGATATCTTCTAGAGAAATGTCAACCTGTCTAACCCAGTGGCAGGGCTGCTGGTAGGATTACTGGTGACAGTGTCAGTCCAGAGTTCCTCCACCTCTACCTCTTCTACAACAATGTTAGTTACAGACATGTAAAAAATCCAATGGTTGACACGCTACAGATTAGTACTGGAGAAGAAGCTCCTGAATTTCTTTCTCTCTGAGCAACTCACTAAAATTATTATCCAGGTGCTGTGTTGACATTTTTGCACATTTTTGTTTTTGATTTTAATTTGCAAACCACAACCAAGTAAAGAAACTAGAGAAAAGGAATTATTATCCCCCCCAAAATTTGATCGATCAAATGCATTTTGCATAATTAGTCTACATCAGTTACCTGTTACACACCTTTTGCACAATTTAACGAAGGGAAAGTGCCCAGGGACAGAAGATTAACAACATGTCAGACAGCGGAACAAAGCAGCTTCGGATGTAGAACCGCTCCATGTTTGACATTGTGCACACCTTATTAATTATTATTATTAAGGAATTGACCGAATATATTAGTATCGTTACTGCTCTGCATTTTACATTTCTGAAATGCCCCACCATCTCTTTGCCTCAGCCTGTGCTCTACCTGTTTGTCATTGCTGACAGGACAATGAAACATCCTGGGGGAAAACACAACCTTTCAGAACATACACAGAAATGTATGCCGTTTTGTCTGTTAAGTATTTCTGTGATTTGGAAACGTTAAAGGGGACCTGTACCTCTCATGTTATCTCTAGCTTCTTTATTCACCTTATACTGCTTGGACTGGGAGGGAAGTTAGCACGGGGGCTTTCTAGCCCTGGGAGGAGGTTTTCAGGCCAGGGTCAGGTGGACCCAGTTGGGAGAGTTAGCTCATAGGGCTACTAACTGCACTGCTAAATGAACTGACCATCCAAAGGCTCTAGCTAATCTAATTGTGTTTCTTATCCTGAGCATCAACTCCTCATGATGTCACATCTCTGTCTCTCTTCTCAGGTAGGCATCTCGATGTAGAGTGTACTTTGTCAGACTGTACTTGTACTTGTTCCCTGTTGGTGCTCTGCAGCTGTCTGATACTGCTAGTTAAACTGCTCAACTCCTTGCTGAAGGGCTGGGTGGCCAGTGCTATTAATAAGGTTATTAATACAGGTCATATAGCAAAGGTAAAAAGAAGAAAAACCCAAAGCTTTTTAATTATATTAACCTAAAATTGATCTTAAATTGAATCTAAATTTCCAAAATGGCAATGTGCAGGAAGATCCACATATCACATCACATATCCTGAGTCAAACTGAACTTTGCATTGATTTATAGTTTCCTAAATTTTACTGGAAATAAGCTGTTAGTAACTGGAAATTTTCCAGCTTTGCTGTTCATTTCACCAGGACTTGAGTAGATGATGGTTAAGCATGTGCTCAGTGTGTAGGGTAATTATTCAGTTCCAAAAACATCTCTACAATTTAGAAAAACGCACTGTATGACAGACTATATAAGGATCTCGGGTGGCAGCAATCGCTTCAGGGTGTCGGGTCAGGACACTGTTGTAATGTTCAGGTGAGTGCATTAATGAGAGGCAGAGTCCTTTAATACAGTTCAAGCTGTTTATTGACGTTTGTGGATGAGGGTGTGTGTGGTGTGTGGTTGCTGCAATACAAGCACAACAATACAGACTGATTAGAAATAAAGTACAACTTAAATATAAAAATACACCGAGCTAAATATCTATCTTTGACCAGATAACTGAAATACAGCTCCAGATTAGTTATGAAATAAAAGTCACCATTAATCAATTAAACCTGAATGAGCCTTTACCTATAGGCTTAGATTCAACATAAGATGGACACACACTGTCACGGATCAATTGGCATTCAGTATGCACTGTATAAACAACAGAAATTAGCAATGTAGCAACATAAACCTCTGAGGCTATTGCTAGTTAGCGGCTAGCTCCATGTGACTCATTAGCAGCTAATTGTTCATCACATTATACAAACCGAAAGCAAAACTACTGCAAAGTCATCAAAATAGACTCATGGATAAACACAAACATCAACAGAGTGTAACACAACAGAAAAAACACAGAAACTTACATCTTAAGCGAAGCACACTCTAATGATCATCCCGCCTGTCTGTGTCTCTGCACCGATGCACACGTCTGTGGTGCGTTCAAGGACCCAGAGACCGTTGGAATTTCCATGTGCGGCATAAGCTTTTGTACACATACTGTGCCATCAGCTGACTGAGAGCCTTTGTCCAGGAGAAAAACACAGCTGTGCAGACACAGACAGACAGACAGACAGACAGACACACACACAGAGTAAACATTAGGCCAAAAAAAGGGCAAAATATCAAGCATCTTCCTGTGTCTTTCCACTGTGCTGACGCATTCAATACCTGTGTCCCATTCAAAAGTACCAAAGCATTCAAGCTCAGTCTCGCTTTGTATCACTCCCTGGTGCTAAAACTTTCACCTACAGTCACTCTTTGTGTCCTTCTGTGGTGCTGAATGAAACCAATCTATCTATCTTTGTCTATGGGTCTCTCTGTATGTAACACTTTCAGTTCAATGTACTGTATAACATGCACACCCAAACCATACCACAAGTGTCTCTTTCACTACTGCCACTAACATTAGAGCTGCTGGTACATCAGTGCATCGAGCATTATTACGTCTGTTCAATAATTAAATGGGCCTCCTTCTGTTTTTCTTTCATTTTTTACTTCTTGAGTTCTCCCATTTGTCTCACTTTTATGCTGGCATCTTTTATCCTCATCTCAACGGTTTTGTTTCAGGTTGCTTTACGTTATTTTCTCTTTAACCTCCTTGGTATCCTGGAGCTGGAGAGCCTTGGCCAATGGCCTTGCGTGCTTCACGTCCCTCAGGGAGACGATGCCTCTTATGCTGGCCGGTAGCATGCGCTAATGTTTATGGTTGATGTATCACTATGGCTCGCGGAGATGCTTTCTTTCAACCGTACAAGTTTGACCCAGGATCGGACCCAGGAGGAGAGGCTCCTGAAGAAACACAGACTCTGCGGCTGCAGCAGG